>JANVCK010279274.1:0-14816 GCA_026546655.1 Epizoanthus illoricatus
TAGCACAGAGACACAACAATTGTTCACTTTATATGTTCTTATTAAACAAGAAATTCCAGTATAAAAGAGATAGCCCCTCCCGTTGAAACTCGAAATGTGAAATTCAAAGTGCAGAGCAGTATAGATAGTAAGCGTATGTTTCAGTCTTTTCCTAGTAGAATACTAAATTCCTAAGGCGAAAATTTAAATAAGCAAGCGAAAAGTGAATAGATGGAAGCTAATATCTTAGTAATGACTTCCAAAAGTGTTTTATAACTATTTACGTTCTCTTGCATGCTTGCTTTCAAGAGTATAGTTTAAATTTCGCGGGAATATGTTAAGACACACTCATGCAGATCATCGCAAACGAACGTGCCTAAGGCCTGGTCAAGTTGCTATTTAAGTAAACTAGATTCTGAGGTCTGTTGTCTCAATGTTAGGCAACGGCTTGGCTGCTTTTCATACAACCAGGGCGTGACACTGACATACCTTGAAGCAGTGTTCCTTTCATCGTTTGCCATTTCCTGCCCTTGCGAAACATCAGCCTGGATTAACTTTAGAGGCTGGCTGCTGGGCAGCCTCTCCGGTCTATCTACTTCTTTCTCCCCCTCTTCTGACAATATATCTGTCTGTCTCTCAAAGACTTCTGGAGGGACCAAGTTTTCCTTTTCCTCCTGAATCCAGCCACGTCTAGCTCGGCTCTGCTCAAATGCTAAGAGAACCTCAAAGGGCACCAGAGTCGGGGGCTGCTGCTGTGCAGTTGCTAGCTTCAGCAAGGGAAAACCACCCGCTTTACCGACTTGAGGCTTCTCCAACAATTTCATTTTGCTCAAATCTGGTTTTTGCGAAGGTGCTGGCTCCGGCATGCGTAGAAGCGGCCAGTTCTTACCCTGCTGAGAAGGCTGTGGAAGATCCAGCTTTCCAAGCAATCGACTTCCAAACCTGGCCAGCTCGTCTGGTTCATCTACCATTTCCAGTAACGGTACTACACTTGGCTTAGGGGGAGGTTCAAAGAATTCGATCTTGCTCACGTTTAGCCTGTGTTCGGTAGCTGCCGTGTTCTTTGGCATATATAATAGTGGCAATTCAGCAGTTACATGAGGTGGCCAAGCAGTCTTTGGGGTACCCATGTCTGAGGGCGTGGTGTGGTGTTTGTAAGGAAGATGTAACAATGGAGGTGGTCGAACCTGGTTGTGAGGTTCAGACGACATACAGAAAGGTAGCACATTAGCTGAAGATGTCGGTGGTTCATCAACATTAAAAGGCGGCTCGCTGGCAATCAGCACGTCCGTTTGAGGTGCCAAAAAAGGCTTCCCTAGTCTGAGAAGATTGAAGTTTTCCTGTTGGTGTGCTAAAGGTTGGTGCAGATTTGCTGATTCATTTGGGGTCGATGCGTCAGTTTGAGTACCTAAAGAAACTTTGTACTGTAATGTCTGTTCCTGATAGTTGGGCAATGCGTGTGGATTACTGGTCGTTTTTCCTTCTAAAATGGAACCATTGTGTTGTCTACTGGATTGGGTAGCAGTGGAAACTTCTACTGGAATCGATGTGTTAGTCTGTTTACCTAAAGGAACTGTGTGCTGTAAAGGTTGTTCGTGAATATTACACAAAGGATGCTGCAGATTATTGACCGTTTGTCCTTCTAAAGATTCGCCATGTTCTGTATTGGTTTGGGTAGCAGTAGAAGATTTGTCAGATCTTAACGCCAATCTGGCAAGCGGGCTTTCTGGTTCAGTTTGGCTCTGTGAACTAACTACATTTGTTTTCATTAGTTTCCGATGAGGAGGAGAAGATACAGCAGCATCAGCAATGGAATCGCTCTTAGAGTGCAAATGTTCTGATTTTCGTGACATTTCACTGTCTGTTTGTGAAAAGGCATCTCTAATACGAGCCCTGTACTGTTTAGCATTGGACGCAACTGCTGTGTTGCTACTGACACTCGTTTCGTTTGGCATTCTTAGCAGTGGGATTCCTGTGCGAACAGTGGTTGACTTGTTGTTGCCTCCATCTCTAGGTCTAGAAACAGTAAAAGGCAAAGTCAAGATAGGAGTAGAAATACTGTAGTATAGGTCATTCTGACAACTGATAGGAATACCATAGGATAATTCAATACAAATCAGTGTACAGCCTTGTAATTTCAGAAAAATTATTCTGTCATGCTTTCACGCAAGCTTGTAGATCAAAATTTAAAACTCTAGAACAATGTTATTCTAGGGTTACATTCAATCCCTAGAGATTCAAGTGAAAAAATATGGCGGCCATGTTGGTTGAACTTGTAGGAGCTAATGAGGAATCTTTTGTTAACGTCCTCCAACATGGCAACTGAGAAATTGAAGAATCTAATCCTATTGTCTTTTACCGTTGAGAAGTGCGACTGGTACTTTATCCCGGATACAAGCAATGGGTAGTTGTCAAGAAGAAAACGGGAATTTGGTTCACAAATCGCGTTCAGAAGATATCAAATATTTATATTTACATCTCTGGTATATAATCCATGTGAGAATGTCACGAATATAACCAACCCTTACAACACCTTGGAGAGGTAGAATTAAGATTAAGATTTAGTTAGGGTTAGATGTAGGGCTGGGGGTAGGGTTCGGTCCGGATACAGTACACTGGTGTATTCTAACATGGATTATTAGCCAGATCACCAATCCACAATACGGACTGTAATTTATTCATAAATCAACTTGCTGCTGACACCTCATGCGAATTCATACAATGGGTCTTAACAGGGATACTTTTGACTGTAGCACAAGCTCTTTAAAGCCACTTTCAGCTAACATACCTGAGAACAAGAAATACTTCCATATCGCCCTGTGTATCCTCTCCACTCTGGTCCACTAGGTGTGCTCGCTGTGTATTGTCTTCACTCTGGCCCACTAGCTGTGCTCGCTGAAACACTTGCGATTTTGAGGGAATTCTCCGCGATGATCGCGATTTTCTCCCAGCTCTTGCATCTTTGACTTCTGCTATTCCTTCACTTGCTTCTGAAGAGCTTGCCCACGGCGTGGCATCAGTTATGTCTATAGAAATTGATAAATTGTCCAGTTAGCTATCAAAATAAATCTATACCTAACACAGATTGTTAAAACGAAAACTGACGTAGTATTTCCAAGAACCGATCTGTAACACAAGTAAACTCTGGTGGACTAGTTTCTAGAAAAACTAGAAATTTCTACGTCGGCAAGTACGCCACAAATTGATGAACAGAAAATAATCTATGAAAAGGTATCTCTGACATTAGGGTCTGTATTCGTGACAGTTACTCATGATCTATCTGTAGATCTTACTTGGAACTCCAGCTATTTCTAGAGGCGACGTGATTGGTGTATTTACCACACGAAAGCACTAAACATTTTTGCTATCGTGCGTGGTGAAGATGACGGCATTACGTTAGTTGATGAGACTGAAAATATGGAAGCACCAACCTCAACAATTAAAACTGGAGCAACTTGTCAAAAGATGCGATGGTCATGGCTTTTAGACATTGGACAAGGGAAGACAGTGGATGAAGCAGACAGATCGGGCTTCAAACAAGCAAAGTGGGGAAGAAGATATATAAATCAGTATTCACTCTTCAAACAGCATACTTTAAAAAGTGCACAGAAACTACACTGATTTTGCTTTACAAAAAGTTTTGGTCGCTTGAGATTGAACAGCAATCAAAATACGGTTGAAACACAATAGCGTGCTGTCAAGAAAGAGGCTTCTTTGGCAATTGACCGTCCTTAAAGAACCCTCTTCACTTGTAGTTGAAGTCTTCCTCTAAAGAATAAAATCCTTAAGATAAACACGAAGTCCTAACGCCAGCTATCTACACAAAGAAAAATAAAATTGCAAGAAATAAAACAAAATCGAAAAAGTCAAGAAACTGCAACAAATTGTACGATATCTCAGCCCGTCAGCTGCCAAATACGCGATGTACAACGTTCTGGGCGCAAGTTACTAAATATAACATCGGTTCTAAGAATTGATCTAAAATATATTATCATGGGGCACGGGGTTATGATATCTTCTTTTCGATAACACCCTCTTGGATTGACTAACTAAAAGTCAGCGCATTTACTAATATTTGAATGTAGTTTGTGTGGTATAAATATTAAACTTTTTTTGGTATATTTTTCGCCTTGAAGAGTTCAAAACGTTAGCTAAACACTGTATGGCGAAGACACCATATAACATATATCCATAGCATAGCCGTCTCTGGAAGACAACATTAGAATTGCCTACATCAGAAAAAGTTGATCAATTCTTCGCTGTGGAAAATAAAAACTTTGAAATGAATACAGAAGTGACTGTGCATTTTTATTTTGCTCGTAATTGTTACTGTTCTTCTAAAATAACGTCACGGAATGCTGTTTGGAAATTTCCTTTTTTCTTTCAAAAGGCATGAAAACACATAATCGTGATCTAACAAGTTAATAATGAGGACGAGGCTGTACCACTACTGTTTTGATGAGGTGATAAACGATGTCTTCTCTCTATAGTAGCACTTCTACTTGGCTGCCTTGACTGTAGGACAGTTGCTATAGCACCTGAAGATCGTGAACCACTATAGCTTGAATGCGGGACCTCCCCATTTACTGTGTCTTCAGTAACACCCCTACGACTCTTGCCACGTTTCCTGTCAGCGCGCTGTACATATGGACGGCCTGAGACATCAGATGTGACATCCTCTTCACTTTGCTTGCTAGAGTTGACCTTTGGGGAGGATTTTTTCTGCCGCTGTTTTGATTTCGTCTGTTTCTTGGAAGGTGCTGGAGCAGATGACGTACAATATTCTAAAGAGAACACACAAAACAATATATTCCTTAGAATTGACATTCAAAAAGAATATGAATACTGCAACACTCGATCTGTACTCTCAAATGTGCATTGTATCGGATCTCACACCAACATACCCAGTATATACCCAGCAAATTTCAAAATTCTACGAGTTTTGAAATTTGCATAAATTGCGCATTTCACTCTATTAATCCACCTCCCTCCAATAAGCCCCCTCCTCCTCCAAAGGCAACAAAATTTAATATTAAAGCCCCAAAGTGGCTTAATAGAGGAAATACGATATATGTAATAACAAACACAACATGGTATCACTTATGTTACAAACCCGTTGCGCTGCTGCCACCTTTTGACGGATCGCATCGTTCTCCTTTCCTGTGCCGGTCACCCCTCATGCTCGCACCAGAATACTGGAAAGTTGCTTCTTCACTCGTCGGACTCTGTACCACAATAGCTGGTACATCCGCATAGTCACCAGCCTTTGATTCACTTGAAACTTGATAATTATCCTTTGCTAAATCAGACACATGCAGAATTGCTGTAGAGAGATGATGCGGAGGAGAAGTTTCAACGGTATTACTGTCACGCAATACACCTTTAGAAGATTGCGTGACACCTCTTGAAAATTGCGTGACTTTAGCTAGGTTTGAAGGTGACTCAGCAGCCTCTAGCTCTGATCCAGATCCGGATGGAGCCTCGCATTCACTGCGATTTAACACAACTGGCTCTGATACAATCTCTGGGGGCTTTTCTGCTGGCTTCCAGGCTTGCCCTGTTCTCGATACCCATGGGAAATAGATGTTCTTCAGCAGCCACATGCAATTTATTGTCAAAGGCAAAGGTACGTGTACTCGCATAAGAGGCTGGGCCTTAGCGACAGCGGTAGTACTGACATCAAGAACACTTCCGGCGGAAGAGACTCCCTCTGATGCCCATCTGTTAAGCCACACGAGTACTGGCAGTAGGTCGAGCAGATCTTCATCAAGGGCGTTGAATCCTGACATGGCGCCCAACCTGCATGTGTTCATACAATGTATTTGCAGGTTAAGGTATCAGGATAGGTTTCGACATACAGTCGGTTTTTATTGAATAGCGCGCCAGGGTTTTATTTAAACCTAATAAAAGTATATTTTTTCTAAAACTTAAATATTAAAAAGACAGTACAGTAAAACTCGCGCATAAGAACTCAGAACCTCAGATAAGAACTTTGGCTCAAATTTGGAAGTGTGGCTCCTCATAAACAAGAACTCATTCAGCCTGATATGTGTTTTATCTGTGTCTGAGGCCGAAATGGTTAAAGAATATTAAAGAAAATAGAGAAGCTGTATTGAACTGCATGCATTAACATAAACTCATGCTAAAGTACAATGTTGGTTGTACGGTGGTTTGAGATGATGAATTAAACAAAATTGTTCTCCCGCAGTCTCAACAAATACACAGCACATGCAAATACCAAACACCACATACAAGTTAAGACGCAAGCAGCTAACTAACCTCTGCAAGTCATTAAGGCTGCTGACACGTTTCATTGCTCCATCGTCCTTACTTGCTGGTCTGTCGGCCCTTTGCAGACCTACACGCTTGAACCCTGACGAACGAACGTCAGTAAAGCTGTGACTGCGGTAAAGGCTGCTACCTCCTGCCGGCTTGGATGTATGCTCTGCAGTTTTCTTCTTCCTGATATCGTCAAGAGTTTTCACATCCGCTTCAAGGAATTGCTTAGAATAAGGCAACAAAATCGGAACAGACTCGGCTGTTTGGGCGGCGTGGGGATGAAGCGATGATGGCTTTGAAAAAGTGATGATGAAGCAAGTGTCCAGGAATTCAAAGTATGATTTGTCTGTCGATAATAAAACGTGGATCTCAATCGTAACATCATACAACTATCGACTACAACACACACACACGCACCTATCCATACCCCATGGCACACACATTGTACACAAACAAACATACCCACACCCATGCACCCACTCACACACTTCTTCAGAAAGAAATAATTCCTTAATAGGTCAATAACGTGACTTTTGTAGGGCATATTATTTATTTTGGCCCGAGTAGTATCATTTGCAACCCGAGTGGAGCAATGTTATTACCATTGTCGTCAATACACAAGGCCAATTTGTATAGAAATTCTGCACCAATGTTTATTTGAAGCAAATATGTAACATCGTATCATTTAATACTAATACGTATCATGTGGCGGACCGCAAATGAATTTACAGCCCGCCACCTGTGCAATTTTCAAGAGAGTAAGAGAGTGTGATAAACTTGTATTGGCTGTCACCTGTTTCCAGCAGAAGGCTGCCCACTTGGTCCCCTGACCGTCTCTTGGTCGCACTTGCGGGTCTTCTCTCTGTCTTACTTCTTGGTTCAACTCCTGCATCTTTGGGTTCAAACACGTGCTCACACACTCCACCCAGTACCTTGCGCCTCTGCTTCAGCTCATCTTGCCATTCCAAACATTTCTTGCGATACAACATGGACAGCGTCTCCTGCTGGGATTCACCCAGGTCATCTGTACCTTCTACACTGCTACTGCGGAACTAACAATACAAATAAACTTCAAGAAAGGTATAGGTTACTCCATCAACGCCCTAAGTTGTATTGTTTACTGCTTTGATTGAAAGTTTACGGTCGGCGGAAGGTCGACGACCTGGGGGGCAGCCACAAGTTGTGTTAAGTTTGACAAAGACGCAAAATGTAGGGGCGGAGGGGGAGCGATTGCTTCTGGTGGCCTCTGAGCATGGGGCAGTTGAAAGCTGAATTGGCAGAAAAAATACCTACCTGACCTGAGGAATGGGGGAACCACATTCCATCGTGCCAGGCCCCACTCAAGGCGAATACAATGAAAGTGAATGAGATAAGGTCTGGTACTGCAATGCAACTACGTCACATTTCAAGATGGCAACCCACGGGAAATTTAAAGCAAGAAATAGTCAAACTAAATCGCTTGGTGTTAGTTATGTGACCAGAATTGTCGATTTTAAACTGCGAATCCGGCCTAAAGAAATACGAAAGCATTACTCGAGCACAATAGTGTTTTCAGCCGAGGTTTCCTTTAAGCATTCACATCAACACTATCAACTACTACTACATCATTATCATCAACAACAACAACAGAACAAGCATACCGTAGGTCTTTCACACAAAGGTCAGATATTATTAAAACAAACGGAAACTAATTCACCTGTGCCATCAGTCTTTTGAGTTTGGCCTTTCCCGATATGCTCTGGATGGACTCTGGATCGTGAAAGAACTGTGCGCAAACCTCAACTGTAGAAGGTCGGGGAGGCAGTTCAGACAATAGTGTTAGTAAGGCATCACGGATATCCGAGGCTGAACCCAGGTATTGGCCATATGGAACGAGTCGCGCGGTCCAGAATAGGGTTTCCCAGCACTGTTGCTCTACTGAGCCCTCATCCTGACAAAGCAGATATGAAAATGCAATAACATTAAATCAGCAAGCGTTTCTGGGTAAATACATATGAGAATGCTTTGTGATCAAATAGATGTACAAGTCAACCAAGCACACTGCATGACGCAGTCTCGTTCCCAGACCTCTCCCTTCGAGCCGATGGGGGCCTGGTGGCGAAAGAAATCGCGAGACGTCTGACAAAAAGCTCCGTAAAAAGAAAACAAGTCCCCGAAAATTCTCCGTTTTCTGCACATCATTTTAACAGCATTTCAATCACTCCTTACACAGATTTCCATTTGTGATTCTAGCGAGTCCAGGGAGTGGCAAATTAGATATTTTGTGTATCTGCTGGGTGATTTGTGAGAGTTTTTTAGCTGAACATGTTAACTAACTAAATGGCAGCCGGACAAGGAAGATCTTTGCTAGGCTTCCGGGATGAATTCATGCGCTGACGTAACAGGAAAAGAAAGCTCCAAATAAGGAAGACACATCCCAGAGACTGGGACGATGCTGTGTATGCTCAATATTCAACATACGTGCACCAAATATGTGATAAATAATGTATAGTTCAACAAACCTCTTTTGTTCCTGTGACCCTCGTTCTCAACCGTCTGTATTTTCTGGCACTAGCACTCATCTCATCTCGTACGTGGAGCATCCACATTATAAGACACAACTCACGAAAACAATTCATTACAGTACACACTGAGGGAGGAAGGACACCCGCTGACTTGTCTGTGGACTTGTCTGAATAACATAACCAAAATCATAATAAGACACAGCTAACGACAACACTTCATTACAGTACACACTGAGGGAGGAAGCGTGCCGGCTGACTTGTCTGTGGACTTGTCTGAATAACATAACCAAAATCATAATAAGACACAACTAACGACAAGACTTCATTACAGTACACACTGAGGGACGAAGCGTGCCGGCTGACGTGTCTGTATAGCAAAACACAAACTCAGCCTTGCAACTTGTCTATTATCGAGTTGTTGCAATTGTTCTAAGAAATCTTAGGATTAATATGGAGCACAGAATACAGTCATTTGTTACAGCCTCCCTATCATTCCTTCACCGTGTCTTCCTAACATTTCAAACACAAGCACTACCATATATTGACAAGAAAATGATTGCAATAACACAAGCATAGTATCCAGAATAAACTCTCCGTTTGTAGCCCCTGGAATATCACTCCAGTGTTCTAATGTAACTACTAACACTTCAGAAATTATTTCCTCAATAAATAACGTTTCCCTCCAGCTAACTGATTTTATAAAAACAATAGCTAAAACTTGCTTTGAAAGTATATTTTTGAAAAGATATAAAGCGCTCTCAATTTCCCCGTTGTTTACTTCCATTGCCCCTAGCAACGGCGTGCAAGCAGCTTCGAAAAACGCTAAATCCGTGCCCGTTTTCAACTTTCCTACAGTAAACTGCCAGGCATCTCAGCATGATCATGTTATCTTTCGTAAATCCAACAAAACAAGGCGTATACCAAAATAATGACTAACATGAGTAACTCAAACATAACCTGTGTTTCTCAGTATACTATTTGATTAGTTGGCCAGTCTAAGAAGGCGATTGAAGCAGAGTAAATATTTCTCTCGCTTATTTGCTGTCTAGCATGAGAAATTTAGTATTCTAACACGAGATAACTGAAACACTCACTTGTTTCTCTACTGCTCTGCACTTTGAATTTCAAATTTTGAGTTGCAAGACAAGAAAGGGGAGGGGCTATCCCTTTTATACTTGACCTTCTTGTCTAAAATAGCCAATAATACACTGAACTTCGACAAACCAGCTTATTGAAAAGTCTTTGTTATTTCATTTAAAAATTCTTTACTTGGGGCGCAGTTCAAAACATGTGCCCTCTTGATGGGCGCCATTTGGCTCAATTTTCAATTATCGTGTTCTCCAATATCTCCTAAAATAAAAGGTAAAATCTAGAAGTAATTGCACTGTTTGCTTTGTCTCACGCTATCAGTTTCATGTCACTGGGCCCCCTGGAACAAAAATACGTAGAGAAAAAGCAGGGTGGGGGTGGTACCATATGCTGACAGCTGTGTCTGATGAAAAGAGGCTCCCTATCTGGGCCATCTGTTTTACCTTAAACAACGTAACAAATTGTTTTTCCGAAATCAGATTTTTGCATAGTACAGCCGTGAAGCTGTCACTTTAACCTAAAATTCTAAAGAAATCCTCATCTATCATTAACATATTAACATACTCTTTGACAGGCAAGGTAAACTGCCACCTAGAATAACCTCAGGGCTAAACAAAGCTAGGTGGGCAGACTAAGTACCTTTCTTTGGAGACACCTTCTTGTTTCGCCCCTTTCCTGTAGTCACATCGGAGCCATCAGAGAAACAGAATCCCGTTGCAGCGTGTGTCACAAGTGATGGGGGTAAGAGGAAGTCTTCACTGCCCCTGCCCACCCCATACCACCTCTCCGCAGTTGCCATCAGCTCCGCAGTGTACCATTGGGCACACGGCGCGGCACACTGGGAAGACTGCAACAACGTGACGACCTTCCCGACCAAGCTCACCACTTCACTGCGGACACTTTGTTCTTTCTGTACGTCAAGGGGAACATAGTCCTGTAGATGTAGATATTATAGGGGGGATTTTGCATAAGTGACAAAAAAATCATGCCTTGTCTTTGTAATGTCTTTACTTTGTGATTCTACTGGTTCATCAATTTACTTCCAGCGAATCACGAAAGGAAGTAATAACACTATTGTTTCTTAGACAATCACGTTTCAGAGTAATTTTGGCGCGCAACCTTGCGACGCGCGCCATCCCCCCGCCATTTTCCAGCCACCTCATTGGCTGAATGTACAGCTAAATCTAATGTATTGTATTGTCTTTGCTTTTGGTTACTCGGCACTCGTGCGAAACTCGCTCTATAGCAATGTGTTACACTTCTCATGAATAATGCAAACAACAAAATGAAGAGAAAAACAGTCGGTATATTTAACAATTATTCCACATACATGCATTGGATATGCCACGATAGTCAAAGGAGTGCGCATCACCAAGTTGGCTATAATCATCTCATATCCAGCGAGTGGAATAATTGCTTTATTAAATGCAAAGAAAACGTTTACTTTCTTTTTGATTTTGTATAAAGCAAGCAGAATTATAGTTTACTTCCGTTCTCAGAAATAGCTGTTTCCCACATAACGTATAACTGATGGTTATGCGCTGATAATCATCAGCTGTAGAACCAATCAAACGCTAGAGATCCAATAACCAGACATTTGTATTTAATAAAAGCATTTATGCACATATGCACAACACGTGGCTACATTCGAATTTCGTCCAGTTTTGTACTAGAAGCATTCAACTCTATTTAAAACTATTCTTGCTGATAGATAATAACATAAACTGTAATAGAATGGCAAACATGTACACATGCACACACTGAAATGGACAGACAGAGGCAGAGACAGAGACATACAAATAGAAAGCGCTGGATACTTTCACAGTTGAGAAAACAAACAAACGGAGTATATTCTTTTAATAACAGAAGATGTACCTTCTTGGTGTAGGGAGGTTGTGGACAGTAGAGGGGAGGGGAAGGGAGGTAGAACTCCTGGGGCACAATCCACGAGAATGACGTCACACATGCTTTCAGTTCACCGATCAACCTGGTCAGCAATGTCGGCATCATATCGAGACCAGCGACCACGCTAGTCTCGAGGATTCGGGACACTTCCCGTGTCAGCCTCTCATCCACATCCGATTCGTTCCTCTTGCTCTCTGTTTCTCTTCCCTGAGACACTTTCATTCCTTTATCATGCTCCCGTGTGCGATGCTGCTGAGAGTCAGATTCTGAAACACTGATACTCGTAAACAGTGGCTCAAGCCGTGACAGAATGATTTGGTCAGGTCTTAAGTCATCCGGCGCAGCAGGAAATGTTCCACTTCCATCCGGGGACTTTACAACAACAGCCTGGCGCTTGTCTTCAAACTTGCAATGGGCAACCGATAGCACAAACGCATTCTTCCAATCTCCAAGGTTTCTTGCAAGCCATGCACCCTCTGCTAGTAGACCTGACACAAGCATCAGTTCCAGAGTGCTGTTGGCACTCCACACTTCACTTAAGCCCTGCTCTCGCACAGCCTTTGCCACCTTAGTTCGATCAATCTCTAGAATCTCCATTGCCTGAGACAAGTGTAGTGTTTCCATGTCTTGCTTACCTTTCTCCTGGCCAAAGTTATACGGAGGGAGAGGAAGAGGGTAGTGCGGTGGGAAGACATAAAGAGGAAGATTTGAGAAGTAGGCGGCCATGACACGAGCTAGAGTCTGCACAACCTCGATTCCCCTGTGCTCAGTAACTCTGGCTACTGGGTAGGTCTGCAGAAGGATACGAAGCATTGTGTTTGGACCATGGTCTGACGTCATGAAAGAGCTCTCAACACTCGGAGCAAATAAATTCGTCGTATCTGAGCCCACCTGATCAAGGGACCTTAAAGGGTCCAGTAAGGAGAAGACCAAGTCAAGAGCAGATCTGTGAATAAGAACGATATCATATTTTTAGAGCAATAAACATTGTCAGGGTTTTAAAATATTCAATTTATCAAAGCTAATAGTAGAAATGATTCTAAGCATTAGAAAACATCAACGTAAAATACTCTAAAACTGGTCTTTAGTCCATTTGTAACAAAGAGCTTGCCGTCAAAGAAACAATACAATAGAACACAACAGAATTCAATAGAACACAAGAGAACAAAGTAGAATGGAATATAATGCAAATAGTGATAGAATTCAATAAAATACAATATGATAGGATATGATTGAATAGGATATGATACGATACGATACGATACGATACAATACAACCTTTTGCCACTTGGGAGGTGTGTAACTCGTCAAAAGACGAATGTGAACTTAAATTTGGCAACTACAGCTCTAACCTCATTTCATACTGCTGTAGATTCATGTACAGTATTGACAACATGGTTTGAGTGTCAGTTGCTTCACCATCCACAGCACAACTTGAGTCATTTTGTTGTTTCGAGTTTACAGGTTGGTGAAACAGCGCTATTGCTAAGCTCTTGTCAAGACTCCTTCTTGTCTCATCTAAAATATACAACAATAATGGCATTTAGAAGTTATTAAAATTAGACGAACTTGAAAGTGAATCGGCAGAGAAATAGCAGCCTAATTAAAATATATAATTCACACTTCACTTCTTCAGAAACATCCTATTATCACTCAATGTAAAGGGAAAATTGCACCAATAAGAACAAATCACATTCAACCTAACCCGATTAACAGATGCTTCAGGCACGTGGCATATGGTTTGACCTTATGGACTGTGTTTAAAGACAAGGTTAGTGACTACGATTACATCCAGGATTACAATAAATTAATCCTTGTTCTGATTTTACAAGTAAAGAAGCATTGAAAATATAATGTTGAGTTTTATGACTTTTGCCAAAATTTATAGGGGAACATTTTGATGTGCCAAACTATGGCCTAACCTGTTTCCACAATATCTGAATCAATTATAAAGACAACCCCCCTCCCAGTTAAAGGAACCCTCCAAAAGCCCAGTAAGAGTAGGGATAAAGATAAGGATTGTTTGTTTGGCTATGGTTAGCCTTAGGTAAGGCTTTCAGTCATGTGAAGGTCGGATCAAACACAAGAACTGGTGAGGGTTGCATGAGACTTGCATGAGAGTCAGTCAGAGTCGACCAAACTTGTGCATAAACTCACACGCAACTCTCACTCTGTCAAATAAGCAAAACTTTTGTCTCTCTCAAAACATTTGTCCAAGTTCAAACATGATGGCAGTGCACGTATTTACGAATTTTAGTCATAGCTTTGTGGTCCCACCTTGTGCATCAGTTGATTTCTTTATCCTTCTTCTTGCAAACATTGAGTCCTGTGCTAGTGGCGATATAGCAGAAGCTGGACTGTTGACGCGCAGTGCACGAACTGAGCCATGGATGTTCCCCGATACATACTGGTTTAGCCCTGAAACAGCAAGAGACTTTCATATGAGCCCTTAATGTGCCCCGATAGGTACTGGTACAGCCCTGAAACAATGAGACTTTCATATGAGCCCTTATTGTGCCCCGATAGGTACTGGTTTAGCCCTGAAACAGCAAGAGACTTCACTTTGGTACTTTAAAATCCTATAAAGCCCGGAAAACATCTCTTTATTGCTTCAATATCAAATCTTACCACATCATGTCATGCCATGCCATGTGATACCATATCATGTCATGTCGTGCCATACCATACCATACCATACTACCATACCATACCATACCATACCATGCCATGCCATGCCATGCCATACCATACTACCATACCATACCATACCATACCATACCATACATACCGTACCGTACCATACCACCATACCATACCGTACCGTACCATACCACCACACCACAATATCACACCATACTATACTATAGGAAAATTCAATGCCTGACGATCAAGTGAAACGTAACGCGGAATTCCCGAATCAGGTACTGAATTTTCCTTGAATCGCATAGCTGCATTGAAGAACAGTTTTAAAATTGGCTTGAAAACATATTTTCACTGCTACATCTCGGCGATGCGCAAGGAAACCATTGCACGGTCCATCAGCTGTCACATCCGAAAGTC
>JANVCK010279385.1:0-14812 GCA_026546655.1 Epizoanthus illoricatus
TCCTTTTCCCATTGTTCATCCATGGGATACATCACAGTTCTATGGTCACGTGTTCTGTTATCTTCCCTTGCCTATCCGCAGTGGGCTACCGATCCATATCAATGGTGGTTTTGCAGTCACGTCCAACAGGCGTTACCTAAGAGAAAGAACCAAGGATGACAAAACTAAAAATGGTGCAGAGTGGAATGAAGTGCTGTTGAAAGACGCAGTTTGCAGAGCCTATGTGAATGCCATGGTAGACATGAGCCAGTCAGCGGCTGCACAGACTGATGCTCATTCCTTTTATGAGGTATGGCCAAACTGGGCGAAAATGGAACGGCTGTTTCATCCCCTACTTGATGCATTCTACACTTCACTAGTGAAAGATTCACTCAAGCTTTTCACCGATGGCGAGAGATGGGCAGATATTCAACATACGATATTCTTAGATCCAGGATTTCGGCGAATTCCGTGGATTGGAGATGTCGCCCTGCAGGTACTAAAGCAAGTGGCAAGCGATGAAAACGTGGTTGTCGATCTCCCCTCCGCAGTTACAGAATCTATCAACAAGTGTGGCCACGAGGAGGTTCTGCATAGAAGAACGTATGATGCGGTCCGATTTTACCGCGAGGTGTTCTTCCCAAACATCCAAATGCTGCATCCAGAAACTAGAGACACTTTGACACTTCATGCTCTTGATGAAAACAATGAAGAGTTAGATGACCTGCTGTCTCAGAACCAGTGCATTCCTGTCACTCCCAGTGGAAACAAGTTGAAATCGCCACAAGAACTCGTGCATCCCACAGGAGATGTTTCAAAGTTGTTTTTTCCTGATGATGAAAGATTTCCGCATGGCTCAGAGGAAACGTACCTACGTTATTTTCGCCTTGTAAAACTTGAACAACTGGGAATGGCAAAAGACAATATTGACTGGGAAACGGTGATTGAAAGAGCTCAAAGTGTCTCCATTCTAAGTACTAAAGATCATGAAGAAGCTACAATGCGAACAGCGGAACTTTGTAAAGTTATGGAAAACAAGTTTAGACATCAACACAAGAGAGCCTATGATGATGAGAACGAGGAGCTGGAGAAATTTCGAAACTCGCTTCTCAAAATTAGATTTTTGCCAGTCCTCACTAGACCAGAACATTTTCTATTTGACTGGCAAGACACTGGGCAAGAGGAGAAGTTGGTATCAGCAGATGAAGCCTACCCGAGTGGTTTGCAGAGCCTCGTTTGCTATTCAGCACCAGTTATCCAAGAGTACGTAAGGGGAATTCATTACCTGACTGACGAGGTAAAGACGATTCTATGTCTCAAAGGAAAAAAGGCGCCCGTGTCTTTTGTGTTAAATCAGCTGAAGCAAGCAATGTCTGTGACACTGGACAGTTCAGAATTGACTACATACGAACACGTTGCAGAGATATGCATAGCTGTATATAGCTACTTGCAAGCACATTACGAGAAACTTAGTGAAGACCAGAAGATGTTCCTAGCACAAGAAAAAGTCATATTGACAAGAGACTGCTTCGTGGCTGCCAAGCACATCGCATTCGACTGTTCGCATACCCTTAGTCCCTATCTGTATCGCTTGTCAGAAACACTTTCCCAGATGTTCATGAAGAAGATTGGAGTGCGTGACAAGTTTGAAGGAAAAGACTATGTGTCGGCTTTATGCCGAATGAAGGATGATTTTGGAGACAAAGGTTTGGAGGGGACATGTTTAACTCTCGCATTGGAGTTGGTACACCAAACTGCCTCATGTGTTGCCCGGTCGAAAAGGGAGCTAGACAGTTTGAAGGGCGATCGAATTTTTTTGCCTGATTCCAAAGGAGTGTTAAGGTTAGCAACAGAGTTGTGCATTGATGACTGCCTTTGGATGCCAGAAGAGGAAGGTGTGAATTACGCCAACAAGGAGATTAATCCTCGTGTGTGCCTTAGGCTTGGTGTTAACACAAGACGCCAGGAAGCCCTACGAACGCGTTCAAAGGGAATTCCCTTTGGCCAAAAGGAGAAGCTAACAAAACGTATAAAGCGCATCCTCAGTGGTTACCCACGAGACAAAGAAATCCTCAAGGAGATGCTCCAGAATGCAGATGATGCCGAAGCAACCGAGCTTCACTTCATTTTGGATCCCCGACAACACGGTACAGAACGACTGTTTGGAGATAGCTGGATGCCCCTTCAAGGTCCTGCCTTATGTGTGTACAACAATAAGCCCTTTACTCAAGCCGACCTCACAGGGATCCAGAGTCTTGGCGAAGGAAGCAAGGGAAATGATCCAAACAAGACAGGGCAGTATGGAGTGGGTTTCAATGCTGTCTATCACTTGACAGACGCACCTTCCTTCATGTCAAAGGGCTCCGAGATTGGGCAAGTCTTGTGTATTTTTGACCCTCAGTGCAAATACGTCCCTGAATCCACAGAAATGATGCCCGGTATGAGGTATGATTTAGGAGAGCCATTCCTGCGAGAGAAGTTCAAAGACGTTTTCCCTTGCTACCTTGAGGAGCATTTCTCCACTGAGAATGCCACGATGTTTCGATTACCACTCCGCAACGAAGATTCTGATATTGGCGAAGCAATTTCAGCAGATGAGGTCGAAGAATTGATGACAAATCTCAAAGATGAACTTCTCGAAGTTCTTCTTTTTGTTAACAACGTTCAAAAGATTTCCCTCAGCAAGATTGATCCCGATTCAAAGAAACTAGTTACAGTCTATGAAGTCGTTGCGGTGTTGAGTGATGAAGACTACCACAAAAGAACAGTGTTTGCCAATTCTGTGACAACAGCCGCTTCCAAGTGCCAAAAGGAAAACAGTTTCGAGAATTTGGGCGATTTGACGGAAGAGGTATATGCCGTCACCTTAAAGGATAATCAAAAAGTAGAAGAGAAATGGCTTATTGTGCAGCGCATTGGATTTGAGGAAGAAACTTCAATTCCACGTAAGGTGATCAAGGCTTTCAGTAAAGGCGATTTGGCACTTCTTCCACGAGGGGGAGTTGCAGCAATGCTTCAGTCCACTAGACGTAACCAAGAAAGAGAAAGAAGGGCCTTTTGTTTCCTACCACTGCCTCTGTATACTGGATTACCGGTTCACATTAATGGTCATTTCGCATTGAATCACGATTCGCGTAGGAATTTATGGAAAGATGAAGATGAAGGTTACCGCACTGACTGGAACAACTTTCTGCTGACCTACGTCATCGCACCAAGCTACATCTCACTACTGAACAACGTCCGCTCCTATCTCAGTCTCACACCTGGTCCTGGAGAAGTGGCTAAGGATTCAAGAAGCTGTGCCAAACAGTTGGAGAAGTACCACGAATTGTTTCCCACAAAACTGAAGGAACTTCATGATCAGTACTGGGAGACCATGGCAAAGGCAGTATACCAACTTATGGACAGGAAAAAGCTTAACGTCCTTCCAATTTTACGCAATGCCAATATTACAACGAACGACGTCGATGATGCAATGTCAGTTACTGCAGAGATAGAATGGCTTCCTCCAACCAGTCACCAACTCGAGAGCAAGAGCTTCTTCAACAACTTCAAGAAAGCAGAAATGAAGATGTTGCCTGGGCTTCTTAAGGATGTTGGCTTCAACCTTGTAAATTCACCACTGTCAATTTACCACGCTTTTGAGGATGCAGGCGTAGAGGTAGAGTTGGTTTCTCCGAAGAATGTCATAAAGTTTTTCAAGACTTACAGTTCTTGGAATCCACGTTGCCACATTGGTCTTCTCCCTGCACCACTTAGTTCTACACCCTTAAGAGATACCGAGCAACTGATCTGCCTTCTAACGTACCTGAGAAAGGATAGATCATTTCTCAGCGAACTTAATGGGTTGCCTCTTCTGTTGTCCGAAGACAACACACTGCAAGTGTTTGACTCTAATTCGCAGAAGAAGAAGTACTTATCAAGATATTATCATCTTCTTCCAGAAAGCTCAAGAGAATTTGTTCACCATTCCTTGTTTGATATTTTCCCACCAGAAGAGGTACTGGATCTCTTCAAAAGCTTTGATGTAGAAGCCTTTGCTAGGCTGCTTCCACATTCTCTCTCTCCTGAAGAGTATCGTAACGGAAGTGAATACGTAGTATGGTCACACGAGGAAGAGAAGGCGCCATCAAAGGACTGGCTAAAGCGCGTGTGGACATTTTTGAGGAACCAAGGTGAAGCTAACAGGCGAGCTTGTTTTAGCGGAAAGGCCACTGTAAAAGAACTGGAGAGGTATTTGAGTTCATGGTGTATACTTCCAGTAACTGTACGGCCTACTGTGGAAATACATGTATTTTCGCCTATGCAAGGCAACGAAGACCAGTCTATCGCCGGTGACAGCTACCTGGCGCCAATTGCATTAACTAATACAGTTTTTGCACCAGGAAGTGGATGGTCCATTGATGGTACCCTTCAGAAATTGGCATTACCTCAGCTTGACAAATCACTGATCGACGGATCATACAGTGCTACTAACCTAGCAGTACGAATATGCGCTACCACTGACAGACCAGACAGAGTTCTGTTGTGCCTCAGCCACCACGTTGCACGAGCATTTCCGGAAGATGAAAATAACATATCAGTCTCTGAAGACATCGTTCAGTACCTGGCTAACAATCTGCCTAAGATAAGTGAAATGCTGGGAAGCACGAAGACAAATGAAATGCTCAGGAAACTTCCGATTTATCGAACCATAAACAACAGGTTGACTGCTCTCAAAGGCTACGACGTTTATGTCCTTCAAAAGGAATTTCCCAAGGCAGGCATGGATGTTTGGAAAACTGAGTCGTGCATCGTTTTCCTACAGCAAATGTATGGCATAGAACGCTTATATCAACAGCTTGGCTGTTGGTCAACAACAGACGCAGATGCATACTGCAACATTATTTTCAGAAAGTTTGAGAGTCTTCCTATAGATGCAAGGATCATCCACTTGAAGTACATTCGTGATCGACTTATGCACCGTGGAAATGAATACGACAAGACAAAGCTCCTATCTGGGCTGAGGAATTTGCCGTTTCTACCAGGGTGTCATGATGAACTCCACAAAGCCTCAGACTTCTATGACCCAGTTGTCGAAGTCTTCAAGCTGATGATTCCCGAGACACGGTTTCCGCCTTTGCCCTTCAATGCACCAAACTGGCTGGAGTTCCTTCGAAACATTGGTCTGATTCAAGAAATCCAACCTAAGGAATTTAGAAACTTCGCAAGTGAAATAGCAGAAAACGCCAAAGCATCTAACAACAAGTTAGTACTTAAGAGATCCAAGGCACTTGTTCGATATTTTTTGGAAAACATGGCTTCCAGAGGAGACGCATTTCAAGCTACGGCTGCCATGGTTAAGGCAATACCTTTTGTTGCAGCAGCAGAAGCAAACACCGCACTTGTGCAGCTTCACAAGCAGTACGGTGGAAGAGAAGATTCGTCACTTTCGTACATTTCGTTTCAGAATTCCGTACCTGCTAAGCACAAGAAACTTATTTGGACCACAGCTCATCTCCTTCCAAGCTGGGCAGATCCCGAAAGAACCGAAATGCATGAAATGTTGGGAATTCTCAGTGAGCCACCCACAGAAAGTGTAATCTCACATTGTCAGAATCTTTGTAACCATCTGTTCAAGGATGGTCCTTCAATTCTTTCCACAAAGAGAGCAAAGAACAACCTGATAGACATAATGAAAGATGTCTACAAGTTTCTTGACCATCATGCCTCTGATGACATATTGAAGAAACTATCAGAAACACCATGCATTGTTTTCAACGACGGCCAGCTTGTACAACCAAAGCAAGTTGTTCTTCAATTCTCTTCTGAGTTGGAAATCAAACCGTATCTCTACGTGTGCCCTCCTGAATTTGGGCCACATCATTCGCTCTTTGAAAGTCTTGGTTCTGAGAAATCAGTGACCATCAAGCAGTACGCCATGGTACTTGATATGATTCGCAACGAGTATGAAAGCAGAAATCTTGATGACAGTGGTCTTGAAAGCGCTAAGAAAGCCACAAGAGGAATCTTGGAGCAACTAGACAAGGAAGCAAAAGATGTTTCTCATCTCAACACACTCTATCTTCCCAGTACTCGAAAGTTCAGCTCTCAGTCGGAAGAAATCACCATGCAGGAGTCATCTAAGATTATATTCGACAATGCTCGTCACTACAAGAATCGTATCCCAGAAGAATTTGACAAGTTCTTCCTGATTGACCTAAGAACGTGTGGTCTCAAAACGGAAAATTTTGAAGATGTCGTGAAGAAACTTCCAGAAAAGGTACGGCCATCGATGCTCACTTCAACCGTGCGTGAGAAGCTCAAGGAAAGTCCTTCAAAATCGTCAAGTTCCGGGGCTATCATGAAACACATAATAACATCGGAACATTTCTGTAGAGCACTCGTAAGGCTTATTCGTCATGAAGAACAGGGGCAAGTTGAAGATAAGAAATCTCTGTCAGTGGAGAAAGAAGATGTAATGCAAATCATTAGGCAGAGGTTGACTAATCTCAAACTTCGCTTCGTGGAAGAAGTCATCACTTACCTACAGCACGAGGAAACAGTGTTGCCTGATAGTGAAGCTAAAAGTCCATGTTTTGCCATGAAGTTGATTCAGTCGGAAGGCGAATCGTGGGTTGTTTACATTCGCGCGAGATTTGATCGCAAAGAGAGTGCTGTTATCCTCAAACTTGCAGAGATAGTAAACAGAATAGTCGACAATCGTCTACAGAAAGACACAGCAATGATTCTTCTGGAGCTTCTAAAACTACCAATCAGGGAGATACACCCCTTCTTGGATTCGCTGGAAATCAAAGCAGATGATTCATTTGAGCTTGAGAAAGAATCGGCAATGCCAGAGCCAGGAGATTTTGTCCCTACTGATGAGCAACATCTGTTGGTGAACGCCATTCAGCTATATGAAGTTGATGAATTCGTGGCGTACGAGCTAGATGATCCCACCATTCAGGCATACAAAGAAATGGGAACGGAAACATCACCAACGTACATTTATGCTATGATCATCGAAGCGCACGACCCCGAAGGAACTGTAAGACTGCCTTTCTCACGGGAATATACGATCAACATTGGAGACGATCAAGACCCAGTTGAGGTTGAAGCAACTAAACTGTACCGATTTGGAAAGGTAGGGGATAAATCTTTTGAAGCATTCATGCTTGTCGAAAACAGTGAAAACAAGACCCTTGCCGAAATCTCCGCAATTCTCCAAGAAGTCTGGATGATGCCAACACTTGACCATGAAGTCAGAAAGAAGCGTGTTGTAAAGCGTCTCTACACTCACTGGCATCCCGACAAGAATCCTGGACATGAAGACGTCTGTAAACGAATTTGTCAGCACATTAAAGATGAAGTTGCCAAGCTACAGAACATAAAGAAGACACGTGTGTCTTTGCGCAGCTCCACATCCAGTCGTTCTGATGAAAGAGCATATGGTTGTTTGTTCGATCACATAAGCACGAGAGTCAACTTACACAATCATCAGCGTCAGAGGTACATGGAAAGGAATGGTAACCATGGAAAACTGAACCCACAACCGCGGGAAGCCGAGCGGTGGCTGCGACAGGCAAAGGCGGATCTTAAAGCAGCCACGGAACACCAGAATGTGAACCAACCGTCCCACGAATGGATTTGCTTCATGAGCCATCAGGTAACTTTCTTTCTCTCATTTATTTGTCTTTCTACTGTAATGTAATGTAATGCAATGTAATGTAATGCAATGTAATGCAATGCAATGTAATGTAAGTAAGTATAACTTTATTTAAACACGCTTGCCCCGTCAACTATAAGCTGATTTCCACAAGGGGCGTGTGGATAAAAATTACAATAATTACAGTGCGACTACAGAAACCGGGGTCACTTGCGAAAGAGCAGCCAATCATAATACGACTTTTAAACAATATAATTAGAGTTTGCGGTTTTGAGTCCAGACAAACCCGTTAGAGTCGCTCACTTGAATGAGGGGAATGATCATGTCATGTCATGTGATCCAACCCAATCTTATCTTATCTAAACCAATTTATCTAATATAATCTATTATAATCTAGTTACTAATCTATCTTATCTTGTTATATTTATCCATACATCCGTCCATTCTTTTAGTCCAAACGTCTATCTGATCGTGTCTGGCTATCGATTTCATTTTGCTCCAGGCTTTTGTTTTATTAAATAAGTTGATGATTACGATGATTAGTCCCATTTCTGTATTTCATAGAGTTCGTAAACTGAATACACCTATCTTAACAAATACAGCGTACGTTCGTTTGACATCATTTGGTATAGAACATAGTCTAAGTTATTCTGTCAGTCGTTATATATATATGAGGAGTATAATGATTTGAAGAGCATTTCGAAAGACTGGATTGAGAAAAATCCCCAACGAACGGCTACAAAGTATTACGACTGTATTTCCCCGGAACGCACTCATAGTCTGTCGGGCTCTTCAACATTGATCTAATGGCTAACGTCTCAATTTAATCCTACCCAAACTGGGCTTTTTCAGCCTCAATGAGGCTGGGGGGCATAATGGCCCCTCTCTTTAACTTCCTTATTATAAATTGTAGCACAGTCATATTTGGCAGATTAGTTAATTAGTCCGTGATGTACATTTTGGTAATTAGATATTTCAGTTATGACGTCATGTGACGTCACAAGGACGCCATCTTTAATTTTTTGATGACGTCAGAATATCGCCATAATTGATTTGAAAGTATTAAAAACACCAGAATTGATCTTAGCTAAGCTAGAACTATAACTGATATGCAAAAAACGACATACATTAAAAAAATTATGGTTGCCATGATAACAGAGTAGGTTGTATAGGTATGGATGGGGCATAAACATGTCCTCCGATAACGTTTAGGAAAAGTTAGGAAGTTTTCTGTTTAGAGCATTTCCCGTTTAGGAATAGCAAAATAAAATGTCCTTGGGGGGTATTATACCCCCACAGCCTGGGTATGCTTAAAATGTTTCACCCGATTCAGATAATCTAAATCGGTTAAACCGGGCAATTCTAATATTAGATGAGTGGGTGGAACCGGCATCAAGAAATTAATGATCATTGGAGCCATTCAAAATGAACTAAAAGAAACTAGAAACAACCGTAGCCCTAACCCAAACCCTAACCCTAATCCTTGTCCTAATATTTATACTAATGTTTGGGTTACTAGCACAGGGTGATGACCACTACTCTATCAAGAAAACCACGTAGGCAGCCTAGCGATTTCATGAATTTCAACTCGGGCTGCGATAATCTATCGGCCATGAAATAGCAATGCTGCCAGCACGATTGTCCTCAGTGTCGTGGTCATCACACTGGACTGGTAACCCAAGGGTTAAGATTTTTCAGTTCCTTTTAATTCCTTTCAACTGACTGCAATGATCATTTGATACAGGTTCGACCTGCTGGTATAATATTAGAGTAGACGGGTTTAACCCATTTAGATTTATGCGAATATGGTGTTCAAGGGGTGTTTGTATACCAAAAGTAGAAAGAACCTTGGATAACGTAACACAATTCGTACTTGTCTATGTATTAACCTCACATATCTGTTTAACTCTCTTAATATCCGGCAGGCATCGGAGAAAGCACTGAAAGCTGCACAGTTGGCTGTCCATTGTTGTCGATTCAGAACACATTGTCTTCCACAACTAGCCACAGGTCTTAATGACTCGGCTTTGGATGAGCTGGCAAGCAACCTTGAGCGTGAAGTTGGCGACTCCATGAGAATGCGATATCCCGATATGCTGTTATTTCCATCGATTCCAAATGACGTGTACGACTGTGAGAAGGCAGACCAAGCTCTGACTATGTCAGGAAACATCATTGAACAAGCGACTACCTTTATTGAACAAAAAACCAACCACTAGCAACCGATGTTCTTGAAACGTTACCTGCTTCAATCATGAAGCTCAACACTAGTAATCAATATCCTTTAACAGAGGCAGATTGTATAAGTATTTAATTTACGACGTACTGTTACCTCGGCTGACGCTCGTAAGTCTCGACGGATGAACATTGCATTGGGTTGGGCCAGATGGCTATTAGTGAGTCTTACTACCAGAGAGATTGACGTGCAAATTCAGTTGCATAATCGTGTAGTCTAGTCATCTTCTAAATGATCAAGAGGTTTTTCTCTATCTCTATGCACACATTTCCTTCAAAGAGCAAGGGCGTCGATCAGATAATTAGGAATTAACACGCATGTTAACTTTTAGGCTTGCTTTCATGTTTGAGTGACGTTGGATGTTCAGTAACACCAAATTGGTGCAACTGGCGTAAAATATACGACTGACTGAACTTCCGACGTCATTGATTATTCCCAGTCATGTGAGTGCGTGTGGAACCTGGCCCAAGATCTGACCTTATCAAACACAACGCTAGCCCAACACTTGTAACTGACTTCCTTCAAGGCGGCTACATTCATCAAACACAAAACTCCTTACTTGCAACCCACATCCTTGAACAGATAGCTATCTTTATCAAACTAGTCCCAGCACTTACAATGAATATGCGTGACCAGGAGGCCACCTTCGTCGCACAAAAAGGTTAGTACTAAGAACTGTCATCCTTGAACAGATGCCTGCCTTCATAGAACAAAACGACCTGCACCAGCAATCTCTGTCCTTGAAAAGTGCAATATCAGCAACTGACTTTATTAATCAGGCGGCTGTCTCTAACATAAAGACCAGTATTAGAAATCCACATCCTTGAACAGGCTACTTTCCGAATCGAAAACTAAGGTCAATACTAGTAACCGACAACTTTAAAGAGACCCTGCAAAGCCAGCTGTTTGAGTAGATAACAGTAAGGTCAGTAATTATTTGTATTTCATTTATTGATCAATGGGGTTTACCACTACAAATTAACCTTTCGTGGAAAGTTCTTTCTCGATAACTTCAACTCCTTGGACATGGAAGCAGTGAAATGATTCGAGTGGGTTTTCTAAACTGAGGTGATATTGATTTGATGTTCTCTCGAGTTCACTCAGCTCTTTTGTTTTACATCCTAAATCCATTGTCATTTATTAATCAATGGGGTTTTAATTGGCAGAAAAAATGGTTTACATGTAAAATATTTTGATTAATTTTACAATATTAGTATATGAACTCATATTTGACATTGGTCAGTCAGTATATACACCGACATGAGACCTATTTCTTTAGTTGAAACTAGATTCCATGGGAATCTGTTTAGGTGGTAGAGGAGTCGTAGAATTCGTAGAAAGTTAATTTGACGGACACGGCGTGGTATGTTTGCATGATGACGCAATTTTAATACAACTAGCACAATCCTTTTCGAATTCTTTTTCTCATCTAACTCTTGGAACTCCTCCAAGACTAGCTAACAATTGTCTAAATTAGAGAAACAAAGAAGCTAAGTTACGAATTCTGATAGTTGTAGTATTATGACGTCATCATGTATATTTCCTTTCATCACGGCTTACGTTTGCTTGCCAGCTTGCTTCTTTTGTTTTTTTGGTATTTTGCTTGCTTCTAAGGAAAAGTATAAGTAACTATTCGCAGACTCGTAATAGATAGATCACATGATCTTATGTCAATCGTTTAGAGTCTAACAACAGATAGTGTTGTTGATGTAATTAGTTTTGAGAAAGAAGTTGAGATTTTAAATGTTGCACAACGTATTTTTCCATTTACTCCGTAAGTAATATGTTAGAGAATTCTCTAATGAGTAGCAGATTTTCAAAAGTGTTATGTCAATACAGTGTGATAAAGGCGGAATAAAGTGCGTTTACTTTAATTTCAGCTAGAGAGTTATTTTGTGGATTACCCATTTTCTTCCCTCAATCACCAAATTTGATGTTTTAATTTTCCTGCTTGCACCCCACAAAAAATATTAAATTAAGTTTCTTGACTCTCCTCGTGTACACACAATATAACATTCAACCCCGAGCTTATTTTCGTTCAATATATTTTCTTTCGCCAAGTTTCTCCTCTTTCAATGCCTTCTTGGACATATTTGACTTTTCTACTAAGCAATAGTTGTTGATAGCTACATCCTGGTTTTCTCGACAGACTAACTTAAATTAACGCACCTTATTGGTGATGTTCTTTTGGTTTGATTCGGAAGACTTCAAATGATTGACTCGAAAGGGAAAAACGGCAACTATACTAGCAGCATTCGGCCGAACTGATTGTCAATGTTTTATTCTCAGATCAGCTAGGATTTAAGTTGCTTGAATTATCAAATTTTGGTAGACAAGTTTCTAACAATCTGAGATTAATTAACAATAAAAAAATAATTTAATATGGTATGTCTACCCATTCATTCACCCAATAAAAATAATTGAAGTGGTATGCTTTAGGCCGAGAAATAGTTGAGCTGACGCTTGACAATTGGAGTGTTAGCCGTTCGTCACAGCACCGTCTTTTGCCGTGACGAAGGGCTAGCGCTCAAATCTTCCTCCCTTACAGCCTAAAATATATCAATTTTTGGATGATCCATCTCAGTGCTTAATACATTTATCAGTTGTGTTTGGAAACAAAAAGGAATTAATAGAACTAGAGGAGCCCAACTGCGACTTGCCAACTGTCTGGCAATTGCGACATAATAAAGTTCTGGCATTTGCGACTTGGTAGCAATTGCTAGTTACTAACACTTCAAATAAATAGCAGCAGCAACAACAGGAATTAATTAACGGATAACTGTTGCCATGGAAATTAATTAGTAATGTGTGGACTACCTGCATGCCAAATGGCTAGGCATGGTAAGGCACGGCAAGACAAAGCAAGGCAAGGTAAGACAAGGCCAGGCAAGGCAATGCATGGCATGGCATGGCAAGGCAAGGCAAGGCAAGGCAAGGCAAGGCAAGACAAAGTAAGACAAGGCAAGGCAAGACAAGGCAAAACAAAGCAAGGCAAGGCAAGGCAAGACAAATCAAGAAAGGCAAGACAAAGCAAGAAAGGCAAGACAAGGCAAAACAAGACATGGCAAGACAAAGCAAGACAAGGAAAGACAAAGCAAGACAAGGCAAGGCAAAGCAATACAAAGCAAGACAAGGCAAGACAAAGCAAGACAAGACAATGCAAGGCATGGCATGGCAAGGCAAGGCAAGGCAAGGCAATACAAAGCAAGGCAAAACAAAAGACAAAGCAAGATAAGGTAGAGTAAGACAATATAATGCAAATTTATTAGTGAAAGTGCAAGATACTGATAGTCGAACTCAGCAGTGGCCCTTGCAATGAACCCTTTGTATAATGACGTTTGCGGCCCCTCATCTATCCCACAACGCAACATACTCCCATTTTTCTTGTACAAAACGTCGGTTGAGGCAATTATTTGAACTTTCTTTTGTAAAGGCATCAACTTAATAATGTCAAAGTTTTTCAAATGGTTTTATTAGCATTCGATGATCAGCGACATCATTATGAAAGGTGTTCATTGTTAGGAATTACAATATTCCAAAAAGGTTAAAACTATAAAGATCTACCAGTCACCCGGTAGAATTTCTATCATCAACTGTTTTAATGTTACAACACACACGTGCAGCTGTAACCTGCGTGAACAGACCCTTTTCTTTCACTCAGACCGAGGGGGGCCTGGGTCTGGCGCGAAAACTCCATTGGTCTGAGTGAGAGAAAAGGGTCTGTTCACGCAGGCTAGTGCAGCTGATGTATGGTGGAAACAGCGTACAGACTGGGAATTCGAAAAGGTAGGCCAGAAGGTCTGTTTAGACGAACAAAAAAAACGGAACGGGTCGGATAAAAAATTGAACAGGTCGGATAAATTTCTGCGTGTAAATAGCTCTTACCCTTTCCAATTTTACTAGTTACGTATTGAAAAGGGCCATAGGCGGCTATGTGGGCCCTTTTTCAGAATGGTGCGGATAAAAATTGGCTCGGTGCCCGTTTGTTGAGTTTTATTTTCGACAACGTGTAAATGGTTATGCAATACTGTAATTTTAGCGCATGCGTCGCGGGCTCTATCGGTACGGGCCGCGAAACATTAGCGTATAAAGTCTTTCATCCGTTTCTTGAGGCTCGAGAGACCGTGTCGCTATTTTGTCCGGTCCCTTCCTAAAATTACATGTGTAAACAGCCCAATTTTCATGGAACGGGTACTTTTTCCTATCCAACACGTTTTGGTTTTTTGCTCCCGTAAACGGGCCTTGAAACGAGTATATTCAGTCTAATAAGCTATATAACAGGCACCGCTCAGCCAATCGCCGCAACATAATCTTGATAATAACGAATACGATGCACCTGTTTTTATAACGATTGATTCAGTATATTTGGATCTGTTAATGACTCAGTATTGCATTCATTAAGATGTAAATGCTAATTGTTTTTTTCATTTATCGTTTGTACAGGTCGTAATTGTTCGCTGACAAACAGGTGTTTGTCAATAGTATTAAGAGAAATGAACATTCTGCGCGCTTTGTTTTTTGCTTTTCTCCAGATCTGCAGAAACCGCAACGAAGCTTTACTTTCGATAAATATTGGAGTCTCTACACAGGTATGAACCAGTTTCTTCAGTTTTTTATGTGAACTATGTAGTGAAGCAAATGTAAATCCTGCGTTTATTCATTACAATTGTTCTCAAATAGAAATGGTCAGACGCCTGGAAAATTGGAGATTAATTAACTTGAATTTATACAAGGCCAAATTTCAGTGGCACGACTGACAGTTGATTATTTTGGTTTTTCAGTGATCAACACGTCGGTGTAATGTGTTGATGTCGCATAAACGAACACATGGGGTTGTTTTTGCAAAAGCTACAGTCCAAACTATATTTAGACATGATGGGATTGATCAACTAAAAGTTGTTATGTTATGTTTTTCGCCGTGAGGGTGAAAGATCTCAGCTGACGTTTCG
>JANVCK010279496.1:3480-14810 GCA_026546655.1 Epizoanthus illoricatus
TTTCAGTACAATCCAGAATAATTAATTAATGTACACAGCCCCAAAAGCTGATACAAAGGTACACTTACTAGTATATGCATCAAATGCTAACTTAAGTTATAGTCCGAGTACATTTAATAGAAAGTAGAAATTCTAAAACTTGGTCTAAAACTTGGTTTTATTTTGAAGTTGAACAATTCATGTACTAAAACGATTATTGTTGGCTTATTGTCGGCTTCACAACTACGATCAGTGAGTACAATTCAACCAAGATACCAAATCTCAAATCTCAAACGGAAAATCTGAATTTTTAAAACAACGGGCAACTTGGGTGCCGAATTGCCAATTGATCGTACTTCACTCGAATTGAAATCCAAGAGAAGCATTGCTGGTCCGGTATAGCTACATCTAGCGAGGTCTTCTTAGAGTTATATTGCCAATGTGTCCTATATCGATAGTAAATTCTGTTCAGTTCATATAGGAAGATCTTTTGCGACCGTTTGTTGTTGTGGTTCCTTTCAATGTCTCAATTCATCTACTCCTTGCCCACCTTTTCTCTCACTCAAAGTCGCTGTGAACATAACTCTGTGTATATGGAGCGACTGAGATTTATAGATTTCCGTATTCTTATCAGTCCCACATTCTTTCCCGCAGACGAACATTTTTCATCAAATGAATAACAACACAACTCGGTCTATGTCAGGGAATATTGAACTCCGAAGGTTTCCAAAACTGAAAACGCTCAATCGCAACCTGTTTGATTTGGTCCCAGCCTCTTAGACACGTCCCATACAAACGGTAACTTGTGTTTATCACGCCAGTTGTGTTACGCATGCGCCTACGAAAGAACTTTACACTTTTTCTATTTTCTGACAAAAAAATAAAAATTCTGCACGTTAGATTTTAAAAATATTTCAAGTTTTTCACCTGCATGGGACCGAAAGCTCTATTTAAAGCAAGCGAATCGGCCAGGTTTTCTTCACAAATTTGAACTTGTGCGTTTTATTTCAAATGAAATAACGTCTATAGTAGTCACGATTTGCTAACTGAATCCAATCGAACAAAATGTAATCAGAAATTATCATGTAAAGTGGAAAATTGTTTTCACTGTTCTCAAATGGAGGATGATCTTGGCTGTGAAAAATGCCCGCATCTGTATACGCGTTTATTTCCGAAACGAGCACGGTGACCCCATTTTGACATAAGTTTTCGTGATATAACAACAAAAAAAGGTTTAAAAATTCTGAACGTTACAAGATTTGGGCATGAAAGTCCTTAAGTCAAGGTCAGTTGACCTTTATTTATAAAAACGGTATTCTTACAACGAATTAAGCTGATTTTCAAAGAAGCGGTGTAGGTGTAGGTATTGTTTGGAGCAGACAATACTGTTGCCACGCAACGGACCACGTGGTGAAGGAAAATTGTCAAAATGGCGGGAAAGGTTGGATCCGGAACATACCCACCCCCTCCCGAATACACAGTATTCGAATAACTCCACAAGTGCAGTTTCTAAAATAACTGTAAAAATCTTGACAATCTAACAGTACAAGGCTTTCAATCTTGACTTCGGTATCGGCCATCATATGGCCAGCTCGCTTGGCATCGAATCTCAGAAGACACCCACGACATGTCTCGATAAGATTTCTTGCAGCCCGCCTTCCTTTGTCGACTGAGAATCTTGTACCTAACTCTATTGAGCCTCTTGTACACTTCAACCACCACCAGTCGGGTCATAATGTGGCTTTTAGACAAGATAATTGTCATATGAGAGGTCATCTACGTAGCGTAAGCGGCCATTTATTCTTAATATGCCATCGTCGTCTTTCTGAGGATTCAACTTCAAAATTGTCATGTCGTTCACACCATCGGAAAAGGATTGGGTTGTGCTTGTCGCTGCCAAAATAACTCTGCGTCTGTCACTTCGGTTGGACCGAGTGTTGAAGTTTCTCCCTCGTCTCACTGGGTAACTGGCAATTGTTCAAGAATCGCCGCATCCATGCTGTGACACGCACCAAGCGGCCAAAACTTGAAAACCTGGTGGGGTCAATACAAGTACCATGCTCGATCTTTTCTTTACAATTGTTGGTCAGATGTGTCTGGTTTTCTTTCTTCCTTGTACACTTCTCATCTTCTTCGGGGATTTCACTGGGCGGTTTTCCAGGCCAGGTCGATTTATCAGCTTTCTTGGGCCTTCTTGCCAATGCTTACTTTCAGTCATTTCTGAAGCTCATATACCCCTTGTGGGCAAGTCTGCTGGTTTGAGTTCCCCAAGAATATGACGTCATTGCTCAGGAAAACTGTGCTCTTGGATTCAGTCTCCGATTGGAATGGCAACAACTGTTCGTTCCAACTGTTACAGACTGTGTACGTGAAGAGATAAGATTTAAACCAAACTGATCTTGTAGACGAGTTATTAAAATGTCATGATCTATGGTGTCAAATGCTGTAGAGAAATCCAAAAATATCAGAATAGCTTCGTTGCCATCGTCCAAGGCTCGTAATAGGCTTGGAAACACGAAGTATAGCAGTTTCAGTGCCGTATTTCTGGCGGTAGGCAGATTGCATTGTCCGAGTAGAGGCTGTTTAGGTTCAGGTATTCATGGAGTTGAGAAGCAACAGCCTTTTCAACAACTTTAAACACAAAGAGAAGATTCTATATTGGTCGGTAGTTAGCGAAGACATCAGAATCGAGGGTTGCTTCTTGAGAATAAGTGTTACTTGCGCGTGCTTCAGAAGAGTAGGAACGAGGCGGCTGAGAAGAGAGAAGCTGAAAATGGGCGTCACTGGCTGCAAAAGATCATTTAAGCACTGCTTTAATAACATTATTGGAATAGGATCGAGATGACATGATTTGCTGGGTGACTCTGTGATAATAGCTTTGACTTGTTCATTGTTAACTGGTTGGACTACAGACAGGGAAGAACCACATACCTCCGAAGTAATCACAAATGAAATAAGCAGTTCAGTACTATCAATTCTATTCCTCGGACCTTGGATCGTATGGGAAAACAGTCAGAAAATTAACTGGGCAAATTCTGCAAGTCACCTGAAGGAAGGGTTCTTGTAATCTTAGGACTGATCAGATTGTCAACCATGCGAAATGATTATTTGTCATTGCAGCTCCGTACACTACCCTGGTGGTAGCTGGATTTCGCAGCCTTCGGCATTTGTTGATAGATATCACAATATCTAGTTTAGATGTTTTGCATTTCCTCTCACGCCAATATTTCTCTAGTTTCGCAGCTTGCCAATGAGTCATTATACCACGGGGCATGTGGCCTCAGTGTGATTGACCGAGTTTCTGCAGGATGACATCTAGCATGTAGATCAAGGAGAGCATGTAGTTCAACACTAAACTGACCAATCAGAGATGTCACGTCTGAAACAGGAGCCAGGACAAGAGGTGACTGGCGGATGTCACTGCAAAGTTGTTACCACTTTCTTAGTTGCTTTAGGACGAGGCACATCAAGGGGAGAGCTTATAGCACTATGGTCTGATGGTAAATCAGATATCACTTTAGTCGAGAGATGCAATCGTGAGGAGTTCTGGTTATAATAAGATCTAATGTGTGCCCTTTGCGGTGAGTAGACTCACTAACGTGCTGTTTCAATCCAAACGATTCCAAGAGTTTAAGGAGCTGGGGAGCTTCTCTGTCAGTTGTGTTGTCTACATGGAAGTTAAAATCACCATTGATCAAAAGATTGCCAGGTGAAATGATCAGAGACTCAAGAACCTTGGAGAACTTACTCATACATAAGGATGTGCTGAGATTGAGCATAAATTTGAAGAACATACTGAGCAAAGAATGTGGAAGCAGTGTTGCAGACTCTCGTGTATCCTCGAAAGTGCACCGTAAGTACCTGTGGAAAGGACGGTCTTCGGCTCAGATGGCCACTTGTAAAAACTACTAGGGCACGACGGAAACGGATTAGAACATCGGTCAGCTCTTGAGCCCGTTAACATGGCATCATTCAAACTTTTCCCATTATGCTTCGCTGCAGCATCAAACACTATGCGCACTTTAGTTGCGCATAGACCGGGAAGTGTAGCAGGAACCACAGGCTTTTTGCTGTCTTGGGGACTTTTCTAAGGTAGCCCTTGTTATTGTAATCTTCAATGATGTGATCATAGCCTTTGATATGCCAGAGTTGATTTTTTAGCAGCGACTTTTCTTGAGCTGTGAGGTCATTTCATAGTTGTTATCAAACTATGGCTCGCATTTCTTCCACGGGATTCCAATCTCATAGCGGTCATGTACTTTAGACTCCTTCACTTTCGTTTGGCGAAAATACTCGATCACCAGTGCCTTTGATTCCTATGGCTTCAAGGTCCCAGAATTTGCTGAGAGCGTCACTCAGTATCTCTTCTTGTTCGCCAACATGAGATGCACGATACGTACAAGTGAAATGAGACTGGGGCTTGCCTCGTCAATGCTCTTGGACTAGTGTTGGCCGAGAGCAGACCCAGCCTAAATTTGTCAGTCGAGCGATAGGGTCATTGGGCTCGTTTACATGCACTTCCTTTAAGGGCGTATTACAGTATCTCTGGTGGCCGTTGCTAGGGAAAATTCAGTTTGCTCTAATTGTACATTAGTTTGTTTACAAAGGATAAGAATAAAAAAGTATTCCTTAAACACCCACTGTCACGTGACCATAAGCAGAAAAGTTAGTATAAACCCCCAAAATGCCCCTTCGTCCGTCACTCGTGGTATCATTCGTTTCTATAAGTCATTTCGAACAAATTTGAGCATGCGTTTTACAGTATGATGAAAGAATGAAATATAAGAGCGAAAAACGTGTCTCTTAACCACATATTTGCTCGTTATTTTTTATTGTTCGTTTTTCCACAAAAGAAAACATGCTTACGTTTCAAGAAAATAGCTCCGCGGAGCCCAAATGTGGACAGTGTCGGCATAAAATCAACCTCGTTCCCAGCGTACTTTCACTTTACACACGAGAGAGACCGGAATGTGAAAGTACGCTGGGAGCGAGGTTGTCAGTAAATATTTCTTCTCCATACTATGCAAGAAAATATGCACGAGAAAGTAATTGTATTTCATTTCTCAAATCAATCTTGTTTTATGTACATTGGTCAAAGATCATTGTGCGAGACTGGCTGACAAATAAACACGCACGTTTATTCGTTCCGTTGCGATACGGAAACACTTCTATATGTACTTTGTTCAGTCCGTGCATAATAAAAACTATGGTAATCATTAGTTTCTGAGCAACAACTTTCACAAAAACCTACACTCTTTCTGTGTTCTGGAGAAATCATCTTTCTGGAATACATCAGCCAGTGTGCTCAGCAAACGAATTCCTTCTTGCGTCCGTTTGGCTTGCATGCATGATTGACTCTCATTGCCAAACCACATCACGAATGTGTTGTTTACGGCTTTAATAAATTGTTTATAAGAGCCGAATCTTGTAGCATTGCATAGATAATGTACGTATCATAGATTTTACATGACAACCTCATAACCATGACAATTATAAAAATCAATAAACAACATAGTTTTTTTTTAAAACAAGAATGAGTTGAAGAATGCACTGAGCTGAGTTTCATCGATCCTGTACAAAACTTCAAACTGTAAACTTACAAGTTATAAATTCTGTCTTCCCAATTCACGACGGACAGGACTGCCCCTAGGTCTCCGAGGATGCAGTTAAACAAGCTTGTCCACTGATTTGAAGTTGCAATGATACGTTTCTCTCAAGCTTTATAGTCTAGTTTTTGCCCGCACCGCAGTGGTAAATCTGTTGTGTCCGTAGATTTCATTCGAAAGTATTTGGCAAACTCTTCAAATGAAATTAACGCTTGCAACAGTAATCTTTCACTTAGAACACGTACACTTCTTGACGGTACGCTGTATAAATATATTTTGCTTCGCCGTGCCAACCAGGTGATCTGAGCCGTTCAAATTAGCCAATCAGAGCGAGGCAGCAAAGTTTTTAAAACCGAACAGAATTCCTTGCGCGCCCAGCAGTAGCCTGAACGAGCCAAGCGCTGGTGTGTTGAAGTAAGTCGAAAGGAACTTTTGATTGCAAAATTATGTTAGAAGAGTGTACATAAATATGCATAAGCGAAGCTTATTTGCTTGCAAGGTGTAAAGGAAAGCGAAATATGAGAATAACTTCTTTAAATCAAAGATGTTTTTATTTTGTATACCGACAACAACAACGGGATCAGAATGACAGAAAACAGTATTAAATTTGTGATCATTTATCGTTCAATTCATTGGCAGTCCAAAATCAAAACAAATCGCGGCAACAAAATATTGCAGAGAAACACTAGAAAGACTATGTTATAGGCTTCAAAGACAACTCTACTTTCTTCATTTGGAGGCAACCGACAACGCATTATTCTTAAACCAGAAGCTTTATGTCGTGTGTTCAGTTTTACATTTATATAGCGATCGGTGAATCGAGAAATGCAGACAGTGCGCCGGACATTTGTTGCAGAATAAATTTTATGCCTCCCGCGTAGAAAATTTAATTATTTTTCAATCCATAAAATGTTTATGCTATTTAGTCACTGCTAGCTAAAAGTACTACATAAGAACAGACCACTGCATTGCCTTTCACAAGCGAGGCCTTTTATATGGTGGTCCACCTTCCTCCTGCCTTGAATTGAGCGTATTTTGAAAATATATTTATTCCAATGGCAGTGTTTTGTGTAGGTTCTTGACTCCTCCACATCACTTTAAATATACAGTTAATGAATGTAAAGACACTGAACATAAACTCTTAGCTGCATTTATTAAGTAACAATAGAGGTAATTTTAAGTTTCGAGTCGGTTTTCTGACTCCCCTGTTTTCAGTCATCGATCGATGTAAAACACAATAACCCGCCAATTCGGAAGCAGCTCATGACATCTGTTTCATCTAAAATTATTCTAGGACAAAAATACAACAGTACTAATGATAATCCGTATCACTCTTTAGTTGTAGTTTGTTGCCTTCAAGTTCTATTCAGGTTCAGTACAAAAACTAGCCCTGCAAATACGGTGTACAAGAACTAGTATAGAATTAATGCAGTGAACGAAGGTCAGTTGCTTGTCGAGTGCTTCAGTGAAGAATGTGTAAAGTTTATGCCGGAAAATTCTAAATTCAACTTCGTGAGTTAATCTTTCACGCTAAAAGCTTCGGCAATCTTTCACTGAAATGTGCCACGACCGCATGAACCAACTTATTTGAATGAATATAGACTTCAACAAAGAAATAAAAGTTAATTGGTTTATTTTAATAATAATAATATTTTTATTTTAGTATTTGTCAAGTGAGACTGTCTATCGATCAATTATCAAAACACGAGTAAAACTAGCTGGATGAAAAACTGCTCAACATTGGTTTCCTACTCATAAAGTTAACTCTACATACCATTTCTTTGGCTTCCTTCCTGAACTACTTGGTGTAAGTCGATTCTCATTCTAAAGATCGGTAGAACCTCTATCTGCCTCAACGTAATTTTAGCAACTTGACTTCACATGACTCCCGAAACTTTCCAGCAAGCGATACTTTTCTGTCAAACTCCTCAAGCAGTCGCTTCAGTCAGTTGGATAACTGCCGATTGAACCTCCCTCGCTCTCCGCTCTAGCTTCGAAATATCTCTGGATGTCTAGCAGAAGGATAAGTAGCTTTTTTCTAAAACACTAACTTTCTAAAGTTATTTTTGTCATTCAACAGTTTTCTTCCTCGAAGAGCAAGCAACAAACTCTTCCAAGTCACCAGTCACGCTTGTTGATTCAGCGCGCAAAGGATTGTGTGCGGTTTTAAATTTTTTATGCTTAGTATTTTATCTCCTTAGGGCATTTTAATCTTCTAACTTATGTAAAGGCCTGATTTTAATCTTTTGTCACTTTTCTAAGGCAAGATTTTAAGGTTTAGTGAACTACCTTCGATCGATGGAACTAAATCATTTCTTTACCTTTTTGGGAATGCCCGAAGGGGTATTCCTATTTATCTTCACCTTAGACGTGCATCCCTTTGGGAATTGACGTCATTGGCAACATTGTTTAATACGGTTTAAAACATGTTTAACTGGTTTTCCTGTTTTCCAGCAACATCAATACTTTGTTAATATTTTTAACTTTTAAATGTTAAGTGTGATTGAAAATGTAAAATTTTTTTGAAAAACATATAAACTAAGGTATGGGTAATATTCATAAAAAACATGCCTCTTATAGAGCAAAATGTTAAAGTTCAAAATATGAACTTTTGACTTTTAGCATGTTAATATATAGAGGCCTTTAAACAAATGCACTGTGAAAACAAAATTATGTTGCAAGCTTCATGACCCCACGGTACTTTATCGTGATATATTTCATGAGCTATGTATAAAATGTCACGGTTGAACGGTAGACAGTAATATAAAGATTTCAGTTGATTTCAGCGGTGCATTTGGCGCACACACAGTGCAAATATCAGATGAATTTGCACAACGTAGAGTTTTCTGAATCACAATCTCATTGGCTAATAAAAAAAATGCGATGCTGAATTGACCAATGGTGGAGCAGTTAAACTTCGTTTGGTGGGAATTCACGACGCGCGCCGCCCGCTGTTTCATTCATCACTGTGTTGCTCCCCAAACGGACAAGACAAATATTTTCTCCGGAATTGAAATATTTACATCTATGCGATTAAAGAGTAATTACAAAGTTTTTCCCGTGCACTAACTGACTTTGTTCAAGCTCGTGCATCAGTTAGTCCAAATTGCACTCGAAATTAGGTGATTGCAGATACATACAAACACAGTTAAAATTGAGTGATCAGTTGATTTTCAGCATTACAACAACCACCTTTGTATTGAAGAAACTTCTTATTGCTCATGTCCTGTCAACTTTTTCCTTCCCAGGGAAGCCTCCCTTCGATCACACAATTCGACGTGAAAGGCTGCTGATGAACTCCCTTCCTTTGATTTTCGTCATGTGGCTGTTGGCAGCTATCGGGCTCCTTTGTTCTTTGTTCTTTCTTTACTTCAACGTCGCCCACAGGAAAAACAGGTAAGGTTAGAAGTTTATGATGAACAGTTCGTTATTGACTGGAATTCAGGTAGCAACTGATAAAGCGGCTGTTTCACAGTGTGACTTAAAGGTAATCTCTTAAATAGACAACAAAAGTAGTTACATGCTAACATAACGATTGATGTGAGCCTAGTTCAAACTCATGAATCTGCATCAGTTCTTTTTTAAACATTTGATTGAGATGAACTCCGTTTTGGTAGACCCTTAACGAACTGAAACATGAATAGATGGGTTTTTGAACATAAGTATGGCCAATGCATTAGAAACCCATTAGAAACCCATACATAAGAAGTTCCTTCCTGTGGTAGGAACACAGAGTTCAAATTTCGACAGCATTAGCTATCATTATATATCATTAGGTATCATTTTATATATACTTAGATATCAGGCACTAGATATCAAACAAATAAGGGACTAATCGTTTATTACTTGGATTACCGGCCGGTTGAAACAGGGCGGAAAATCCTTTACCTGGAAGGACACTTACTGAAACAATAAAGCGATGTTTTCTTGGCTTTATTGAAGGAATAGAAAACGAGTGCGCCAGCTATTTTGAGATGTGGATCGAGAAGCTCGCGGGATTTATAAGACACGAGAGAAGTGTTATGAGAGGCACGAGGAGCAGCTGAGTGCTTCTTTCTACACTTCTCAAGTCAGTCTTTAATATAAATTCACAAGTGCTTCTATAACCCAACATAGCAAGCGGACGAGTTTTCTATTTCTTTTATAAAATAAAACAAACGATAAACAGCAACGAGAATATATAAACAGACGAACAAAGTATAAGTCCGTTTTCTATCACAATCTGTTTTTTGCCAATCAGCTACCGCTGAAGTTTCATTGGAATTTGTATTGAATCGGTAGTGATTGGATTTGAGGTCATTCCTCCGAAATATAGAAGCCAACATAGATTTTTGTTTAAACTTTGCCCATTTGTTGACCATAATAAGGGTACTGGTAAAATGCAATGAAAAAAGGGGGTCCCCATGCTCGTTTTTGAATAATGCAGTTGCAACTTTATATGATAATTTATGTACATTTTGCCGACAATTGAATGTAGTTGAGCATTTTCAAACAACGACCATTGGCTGCTAAATGTCAGTGTATTGATAACTAAGTACTCACAATTTTTTCTCTAATTAAATAAAAAATACCAAAAGGCGATGTTAAAACTATAGTTATTCGGTATTTGTGAATATATGTAATATCATAGAATCAGCCCAAAATGTTTGTCGCTCAGAGCTGAAATGTGAGTATTCGTTTCATACATATTTTGAAATTTCATATACTTCCAAACATAAAAATTCTTTAAATTTCCACATTTATTGTCCAGCGTTGTTGTAATTAGAAATCTGGAAAGAAAAATGGGGACCCTTATACTCGTTTGTGAGATACTGTAAAAATAATGGCAAGAATCGGCTTCAAAACCACATTTTCCGCAAGGAGACGGGTGAGTTTTATAAAATACCTCGTAAATCACGGAGATAAGTATATTTTCAAGCAGCAACATTAGATATGGGTTAGAATGAGTAATATATAGTACTAAATTGTGAAAATGAATAATAGTTTAGATTTTTGTATCATGCGCATTAGAGCTGCGCACTGCAAGACAGAGGAATGACCTTAAATGATTTTTACTTGAAAGAAGCCGCCTTTTCCTGTAGAAATTTCTTGTCCTGGATGCTTGTACCAGTGGGTGTTGTCTTTGATGTACATTACAAGTTTGGAAGCGTGAGGGTTCAGGTAGTGGTCGACAAATTCACATATTCACCAAGCAGGAGTCCATGATCTAGGACCGTGAATCGGGCACACTTAGTCTGTATTACCCCATTTTTACAAGGTAGGTATTTTTAATAGAATCCTTTCCCCGCCAAGCGGGTCACCGCTGGCCAATCAGAAGAGATAGACTGACGTAAGTTCCGTTTAAACGATGGTTTGCGGTTAAGTAATCGAAACTTCCGGTTAAGCAATGGCGGACGAGAGTAGTAGCGAAGAGAGTAGTATCAGCGAGGAATTCAGAGGAATGTTTTGAATCAAATTGGTATTGAGAATAAAGTGAAAGTGAAATAAAGATCAGGCAACTATAAAACACAGGGTGCCAAAGTGAAGGAGCCTGAGTCTAAAACTATGGCAGCCATGTTGGAATTAAATTCATAAAGATTATATGAATCTTTTACAATTAAAATATTGTTTTGAACTGTTACGCTGTCTTACAGAATTCCAAATCTATGTGTATGAATTCATACGGTGTAGATATAGCCTGCGTGGCCCGGCGTTCTAGATATTATATAAACACGTTCTCGCGGCTTCGCCGCTCGTGTTTCTATA
>JANVCK010279607.1:4100-14808 GCA_026546655.1 Epizoanthus illoricatus
TAGGAACACCTCGACTCGTTATTGACACGCATTTTTCACACCGAAAAAAATTCTAATAATTTTACTGTTCTTTCAAAGCAGTTACTTACACCGGCTATGAATATGCCTCAATTGTTTGGTAAACTACCATAAATAACAATGCCGTTTGCACAACAGTATAAGCTTTGTTCTTTCACACGATTATTAAAACTGACAGGTGCTATTTGAAGACGTGGAGTAACCCACAAGGAACAAAGAACATAAAATTCTCAGTGAGTCCAAGTTGCGACAGCGAGGAAGAAATGCATAGTCTCATTACTCGTTGTCCCATACGTTCTTTATAAAACTGTTCACACAAACCGGCAACGCCAATTTGAAAGTTTTAAATCCATCAGACTTCTTTAAGCTATCGCAATTTACACATCTCTATAATAATTATTTGGGAGCACATCAAAACACATGCCCAGGTTCTTTACCAGACCGAGCTGCCAGCGCATACCACCCCATCCCAATTTTTGAAAACAGAAATGAAATGATTGCGTAAAAGTACTTTTTCCCCTAGATTTTGCTTTTTAGTTTCGGAGATATTCAAGAACAACCTTTGTTTTAAATATTAAGTTTTAGCTCTAGAGGAGATGCATGGAGAGCGACTCCATCTGCTCCGCCCCCACCCCAAAATGGAGCCATGATTCAGGAAAACATTTTTCAGTTGAATTACTTTGCAGCACTGGTCTAGGAAGATACACTTTGATAGGTGGAAAGAATCACAAACAGCCACTGACTATGTAGTATCTACTGAAGTTACTGCTGTCGTTACAGCTTCACACAGGACAATGAAGAGGTACTGAGGGGACCACATGGTAATCTCATTTTTTTCATTTTCATTCCTACTTTGAAAATGAAACTAAAATATATTTTCCTGCAAAACAGCCACAGTGGATGTAAAGGATTCAGATATGGCCTGTTTTGCTAGCTAAAACAAGTCCATTAGACTACAGTATTTTACCTTTGTGTTTTTAAAAAAAACAGACACCAATTAGCAGTATGTTGTTCAACAAAGACCCCATAGGCATCAAAGTGATAAACATTACGTTTTTGATGATACATGCTAGAAAAATGCATATCCTTTCACACAAGTTCAACTCTTAACAGGTGGCAAACGAACTTGTGGAGTGTTTAGATTAATGAGAGCTCCTAATCATAACCATAACAACATCATTTCGATCTGCAGTCTAAAAGGTGATAATCAATGTTCAAGATAACTTCAGTAAGAACAGTTAGATATCTGGGTTGAAAGATACTAAATGAAAGGTGAAAAAAATGAAGACCCGTGGGAAAGTTTGCTGTTTTTGACCCCCATATTAATTCTGAACCAATGCAATATAGAGAGCAAACTCACACAGCAGGTGGCAAATTCATTTTCTCACAAATCAGTTAAATCAAAAATTTGCATTGTAACCAGTTACAAACTCTGGCATACAAATCTCTTCAGTTCTGATCTGTAGATGTATTTTTGCCCTTTACACTAAATTTTAAAATAGTTGTTTTGCATTTCAAAAAAGAAACATAACTTGATGAGCCGATTTCTTTCAGTATCAGATACCAATGGGCCTCAAATGAAAGCATGACATCTAACCCAAACACAACACTGTCACAGCTACTTTGTGCAAAGTATAAACTTGCTTTAAAATATGACAACACAGTATTTCTATTTCGATTGCAAAAGATTAATGATGACAATGCTTGGCTCAAGTACATGTTTGTACTTTTTTCCAAGGTTAGCACCGGTCATATTCACAAGTGCTGTCGTAGCTCAGGGTACCTGCTTGAGTAATGAAAGGAGACAAAGATATTTTAAATATTAATTTCTGTCTGTGAACAATCCTGAGAAACTTGTGCTAAAATATTCATAACCAACCCAAAACACAGGTATGAACATGACTGATACCACTACTGTTAAAATCGTACCCAAATCACTGATATGTTATTAGAAGAAATATGATGAAAATTATTTAAATTACAAAGCCATTAGCTATTCTAATACACAATACCATGACATTGATTTCTGCATATCAAATGAAGAAAATACTAGTTTAGCTTTTCAGTGCAAAATTGTCAATTTTTGTATTTTTTATCGAAACCAACTGTGGTGCAAATATGCCATCTTTTTGTTGAGTGGGTGTGGGGTGTAGTTCTCAGTGAGTGCCGAAATGCAACCCACACATCAGGTTATATACAACCACACCCTTACTTTTCAAAGTGCTTTCTCACTGAAACAGGTTTAGTTTTTCACCAACATTTTGTAAACATGTTTTGAAATGTTCAAGAGACAAACAGAGAATTTGACATCCTGTGCTGGTAGCAGGGTGTGATCTATTATGCAAAACCATTCAGGGAGACAAAAGGCAGGTCGCACTATTGTATTCCAGGAAATGGTGCCCAGTCATCCGAATTATGGTACCAGCATACATGGCCTTTATTATTGAAATTTTACAGTTGGCTTTCGTTAAAATATTTAGATGAAAAAGTTACGTGCTTTGATGTTTAATCCTTTTGGGCCTGTCATGAATTATTTATAATTTTTATCATACACCAAACATACAGCATTTGAAAGCTCAAAGCTCATATTTAATATCAGTATATTATTTACTACTATTTACAATTTTATAATTTAGCACAAACTCGCTTAGTTTTAATACAAGAAATTTCAAATACGACGCAACTGTTGCAACATATATATACCTGTCGCACCTCTTTCTTTGTGTGAAATTTCATCTCAAAACTTTACAGTCAGGAAATTTCATCTTAAATTTCTTTAAACTTTCTTTTGTGACACCAAAGCAATCAGTTAAATCCAGAGTGTGTAGCCAAGGAAAAGACTTGCCAATCTTCAACAACTGCTCTGTTGTCTCGATAATATCAGTGAAGGAAATGTCCAAGTACCCCAAGCAGGCTAAATTATTGAAAGAATCTTGCAGCCCCTTGAACGTGATCTGTTCACAGCCATTAATGGATAATGCTCCAAGATCTGTGCTTTCTGTGATTATTCTCAAACCTTCGTTGCTAAGGTTCGAGAAGCCAAGTCCGAGAGCAAAGAAATCTTCATGGGCAAAATTTGCAATTATGCGAGCGGTCACGTCTGTGATGTAACTTGCATCATCTCCGCCATCACTGTGCACAGTTAATCGTCTCAGATTCTCACAGCTCTGCATAATGCTATAAATCCCAACATCAGTGACACGACAGAATTCAAACGACAGATCCTCCAGGTTTGGTAGGTTCTTTGCAATAAACAGACAGGCAGAGTCTGTAATCAGTCCATTGGACAGGTTCAAGCGTCTGAGGTTACAGAACTTCGCCGCTACCGCGGCGACTCCAATATCCGTGATCCCATCTTCACGATCGACATAATCAATAATTAACGATTCCATTCCTGGGCACTTGTTGGATAAGCTCAGCAGCGCTTCGTCTGTGACTAGAACCTGGTTGTAATGCAGAACTAGCTTTCTCAAACGGCCACAACCAACTGCCAAACAAGTGACCATTCGATCTGTGAGCACGTCGGTCTTGCTGCTGACGTGGTCTTCCAAATGTGATTCATACACAACCAAAACTTCTAAACGGTGGCAGAACATCATGAGCTGTGAACAAGTTTTGATAGTCACTGCTCTCGAATAGGCGTACAGCCTCACTAAGTTAGGATTGTTGTTTATCAAAGCGACAACACTCTTTTCCGTTACGTTTCGAACAGCGACCTTGGCGCTTGTTAGTTTCGAACAATTCGAAGCGACTGCTAGAAGGCCTTGATCTGTGATCTTCTTGCAACCCAAAATTCCCAGCTTCCTTAAATTTGGGCAATGCGTTGAGATACGTTTCAAAGTTGCATCCGTGACCAGTTCACAATCTTTCAAATCGATAACTTGAATACAATTGGTTCGCCGGGAGGTCAGCCGTTTGAGCACTTCGTCGCTGACTTTGCTGTGATTTGCACTCCAAAACACGATTCTTCTCCACAAGCTCGCATCGTAGCATAATCTTCGCCATTTTCTCGAAACTTTTGAACATCGAATTAACAGCCGCAGGGGAAGAAACGAGAAAACATAAACAATAACTGAATCCGGCATAAATTCGATGCTCGCCATCTTGAAGTTCCTTTGTCTCTGCACCTTCTGGACCATTTTATCCATTTTTCCCGCGCATTGTTGTGGAGGCCTCGTTACCATGCAGTTCACTCGCCCGAATCGGCTCGCGCGCGCGCGTCTAGGGAGAAGAAAAACTTAGAAGCCCAACAACTGCTGTTTTCTGATTATTTTATAAGTCTTATGAAACTGTCAATGGTACGTCAAAAATGTGAGCGTTTTCTTTCTGTTATCATTATACAAAACTCGTGACAAAACCGTGTCGAATTATTGTAAAGCCACTCGAAGATATTTACGAAAATGTTAGTTTTTCTGCTGATCAAAATGCCACATCTCCCAAAATACAGGGCTTTGTACAGGGTATTCGCAATATTTTTGGTATTAGATATTTATTCTTTGCGACCAAAAGATCTTGTATGCAAAATTTCCAGCAAAGGTTTTCCGCTAGAAGAACTAACAGAAAACTAGACACAACCACAGTCATCAACTTATCGAGCGTTCACTTAACTCAAGGCGAAATAAATGTATTATGCCGTGGTTTATCAAATGTTTTGCCCTACAGATTAACTGGTCTGATGTAAAAGCGGACATTAATGAGTTTACGAGACGACTTCGATTACGGAAATACTTCTTTGACAACGAAAGAGACTCATCTCTGGACGCATTCACCAACACCATAGAAGACAAACTATTAAACTCAATTCCTACCAAAATCCGTGCCAACTCAACAAAATGAGAAAGAAGAGCCATGAAACGTTTAATGCGTCGATATGTCATAGTAATCAAGTCAGCTGATAAGGGCTCAGGGACAGTTGTAATGGACATAGACTGGTATGAAAAGAAATGCCTACGACAACTCAATAACACCCAGTTCTACGAAACAATCGATAAAGACCTCACACCCATCACACAAAAATGTGTAAAACGATATGCCAGTGGCCTAGTCTCTGAAAACATGATCGACGATGAAACAGCTAGATACCTTAAACAGAACTTAGGGGGTTTACATAAATCCCAAACTACGCAGACAAGGTAACCCCGGACGGCCCATAGTCTCAAGCGACAGCCACCCTACTGAACGCATAGTCTGAATTCGTCGACTTTCATCTCAACCCGCTGGTCACAGAGCTTCCTTCATACATCAAAGACACTACACACTTTCTTAACAAATTAAATGAACTCGGACAGTTACCACAAAACACTCTACTAGTAACCCTTGATATCTCATCCCTGTACACAAACATATCACATATAATGATGGGCTCAGAGCTTGCAGTGAATTTCTAGACCAATGCCCCAACCAGACTCTCAAAACTGATAGAATCTGCGACCTCATCCATATGATCCTTACGAACAACACTTTCACTTTTAACGACCAACATTACAGACAAATCGATAGAACAGCAATGAGGACAAGAATGAAACCATCCTATGACAATCTTTTTATGGCCAAATTTGAACAGAAAGCCCTCGAAAACGCACCCGATTCTCCTCTTATTTGGTGGAGCCGGGTACATTGGTGGCGTATTTGTACACTGGATCCATGGCGAAGACAAACAACTACATAATTTTATACGGTATTTAAATAACCTACATCCTATTATAAACTTCACAGGTTCCTAATCAAAAACAGAAATACCATTTCTCGATGTCCCTATTAAAAGTCTTCTTGTCACCCGTTTGACACAAAACGCTCTCTCCCGTGCAGCATGTCCCTCCGACTACACCGCATTTGCTCGACTGACGCCCTATTCAACACACGCACAGAAGGTCTTGATACACATTTTGATTAACCGAGGATACAATTATCGCTTCGTAAAAGACCAGATTGAAAAAGTTAATGTAATACCACGTAGCCAAGCCCTAACACTAGCGACCAAAGCCACAGACGGAATACCCTTCCTGATAACTTTCAACCCAGCCCTTCCTCACATTCCTAAGTTAATTCAAAACAACATCCGTCAACATTCTTCACTCTTCTAAAAGATGCACAGAGGTATTTAAATCCCCTCCTCTTGTATCTTACTGCCGTATCTTGAAATCGCTGATGCGATTTACCTAAAAATGCATAGGATATGAAATCGGGTTGAACATTTGCCCGATTCAGAACATCTGTTGCAATACAAGAGATACTATGAATCGTGCTGATTTTCAATACGACCTTAAGCCCAATTTCCACTGCAATTCAGGGCCGGTTCTTCAAAAAGCAATTAGTACTGATCCAGGATTAAAGTTTAACTCACCATTGGATTCTCTTTCCCAAAGACTGACTTATACAGCAAATCATGGCCAGTTGGATAAGTGATCTGTGTTCAGTTAAACAACACTTCTTAAAACACTGACTAATAAACCAGAGATTCGGAAATCTAGTCCAAAAGTTAGTCCTAATATCGGCTAGGCGTACACAAACTAGTCGTAGCGTACATATCCGCAGATATCCGACAATGCAAGTTGGGCCAACAGATGGGAGCATGTTAATCCGCCTTTAGCTTCTGATTTTTTCAATGGACCTACTTAATGGTATGGATACATTGTTTTAAAATATTATAAATAAAAGAGCTTTATCTACAGGTGCTTAGGTTTTCTAGCTTTTTTATATGCGCAATATTAAACATTACTTACACATGTAAACTTATTCGCAGACAGTTATGAAATGATGTTTTAGACAGTTATTATTATGTACTGTATATTACGACATTGATAAATATATTTTGAATATATTTACCGCATATGTATAGTATGCTGCCAAGTGCTGTCCTGACTGCCGGCCGAGGGTCGAAAGCCGAGTATTATCGTGACCAAGTCGCGACACAATTACGTGACCTTCCTCACCGCTAAAATTCCCAATTCGAAACTTTAATTCTGTTGTGGTGAACGTAACAGTCCCTTTCTTTGTAAAACCTATCGTAAAACAGGGTTACGAGAGAATTTTGCCCGAGCGGTCAAGAAAATTATATTGGAGGAAGCGCGGCCGAGGGACAGGGGATATCGATCGTAAAACAGAGTTATTTAATAACGAAATAAATTATTGCCCTCGCTGTCGATTAAAAGAAAACTGTAGCCTGCCCGTAGACGCATTGCGAAGAAAAATTAGCGTCTGCAGACAGACTATCTGTGGGTTGGATAAGAAAACTGGAGGCGAGAAGTTGAGCGGTTGGAGGAAAGGTAAATGGGAGAAGGAAACTCTTCCTGCTCCCCCCCCTCTAGATTTCTCGCTCTCCCCAGTCTTATTTTTGTCGACCTCGCGGGCAAATGTGCTGGAAGAAATTGGCTGAATTTCAGTATCACAACTGTTAGGAGTGCTACCAATTTCATCATTTTCAGCTGTGTACAAGGACCCTATGGCCGGGGAAAACATAAAGAAAAGTAAAAAAGGCCTTTGTGAAAATTCAGAACAAGGACGATTCCGTAATATATCCCAAAACACAATGAAAACTGATTTTGTATATGGAGAGTTAAGGCCCTGTTACATGATGTAATTTTTCATGCAACTTGTCTCGAAACGCCATTGTGACAAGTTATACATGAGTCATTGCACCGTCTAATAACAGCACCTACAATGCCAATGGCCGAAATGGCTGTGATTGAGGCAAGTTGCTGCAGTAGAAAATGTTTTCATGCAACTTGTCTCGCAACGCCATATACCATCGTGAAACAAGTTGCACGAAAAATTACACCATGTAACAGAATCTTTATCAATTGCAAAACCTATTTTGAAACCAAAGGCCAGATTTGTATCACCCTGAGTAACCGCAACATTAAAAATTGTTTGCATGATCACTGGTTACGCTACGCAGTAATACAGACTGAACTTTATGACAACATCATATATGTACCAGTTTCAGTGACAAGCGAAGAATCGAATAGGCTAAAGCTTTCCAAGCGTCACCTGGGACTGTAAAGAAACAATCGGACCCTCTAGAAACTCATCACTTCTTTAAGGCTCGCAAAATTAAAAAACCGGCACTGAAAACTTTTTACCAAATGCGCATTTTAGAAAACGTTATTTTAAATCGTTCATTCAGTACTGGTCTTAACGAGAACTTTCAAGTGCTGTACCCAGTGCACATGAGTGCAGTAGAACATCTAACACGGGGTGATAAAAGTGTGTACCCTGCATGTTTTTCACCGGCTACAGTCAGGTTTAGTTCATCCTCTAGGTCTCTAAGATGCTGTTTCGAACTCTTCGCCAGTGTGAACTGTTAACTTGACATTAGTGCCGTACAGACTGATTGCCGGGTAATATTCTCCTGTTATTCCCATAAAACTTGGACCAGATGGACGGGAAATATCGGCCACTAGTTTCCCTGTTGAAGTAAAGAAACAAACAGAATGTGTTGTGTAAGTGGTGTTATCTTTGGTGATCCATGGCGTTTAGGGCTGGGAAAGAGCGGGATCGATCGTTCATTTTGAGAATGGCGCACCTAAACTTCAAATTTAGGTGAAGGGGAGTATAAATTAAGCCATGCAGATTTATGATCCATCTCCTCGTAGTTCTAATGCCGTAAATTCTCCCCCGGTCATAACCCCAGTTATATAAGCCTCCCAGTTGATAAGGACTACCCTCACCACTCTCCCATGTTATAGGCCCATGATGCTATAACAGCACAACTCGTTCTCGTTTAAAGGCCACCTCTCCTTTCCCTTTGAATCTCATGGTAGACACACTCAATCAACATATAAACAGAGTCTGCGAAAATTAAGTAAATGTCAAACTATTTGTAGAACAACGGTGGGGAGGTGGATGAATTCCTAAACAATAAATTGCACGGCAAGTGATAATAATAAAATACTTTGGAAAACGCCGAAAACTGGTTGCGAAAAAGTTTAAAAGATTTACGGCCTCCCGTCCGAAAACAAAAAATTGTGAGCAGGCTCCATCGCAAAAAAGAAAAATCCGAAAACTATTTCTCCCACTCCTACCAGCCCCACTCCGCAGCCTCCAGCTTCCATTCCGTGGCCTCCAGTTCCCACTCCGTGGCCTCCAGTTCCCACTCTGCGGCCTCCAGCTCCCACTCCGCGACCTTCAGCTCCCACCCTGCAGCTTCCAGCTCACACTCCGCGGCCTTCAGCTCCTACTCCGCGGCCTCCAGCTTCCACTCCGTGGCCTCCAGCTCCCACTCTGCGGCCTCCAGCTCCCACTCCGCGGCCTCCAGCTCCCACTCCGCGGCCTTCAGCTCCCACTCCGCGGCCTCCAGCTCCCACTCCGCGGCCCACAAAATTAAATGGTTCATCCCTAACTAATGTCTGCATAAAGTTTGAGCTGGACAGCTATCTCTATTCTCTATCAGTACGGAAATAAAGGAAGTACTGTGTGCCATTGCCGAACAAAACAATATATAAAGTTTGGGCTGGGTAGCTTTCTATTTCTACTCAAAATAAAAGAACTGCTATGTGTTATGGTATAAGATTTGAGCCCGACAGCTTTCTCGTCTCTCAATAGACTTCTTTCGATTGGGGTTTTTTGTTCCATTTCGGATCATGTCAGAATTCCCTCGAGAACTGTTTCTTTATTATTCTAATAATTCATCGGAGGTATACGATTAAACTACAAAGCAATAGTTCTCAAGAGCATTGTCACATGATCTGAAATGGGACAACAAACCCCCAATCGAAAGAAGTCTTTCTTTGCTCTGACGAAGAGATAGCGCTCGAAACGTCAGCTGAGACCTTTCGCCCTCACGGCGAAAAACATAACATATCAACTTTTAGTTGATCAATCCCATCATTTGGCCTGCTCGCCGACGTAGAAAACCTAGTTTTTAAAAAAACTAGTCTACCAGAGTTATTGTTTTTATTGTTGTACTCTGATTACAAAAGAATTAATCCAATAACACAACAAATAGTTATAACGTTTCCTGTTAACTATCTCCACCACCCCAGAACATCTATCTTTCGTATTTATATAAGCCCATAAGCCTCTCTCCCGTTATAAGCCCCTCACTGCCTATAATCCCCCGGTTTCAAATTACACCTCCTCAAAACCCCCTACAAAGTTGTATAAGCTCAGGTCAGATATAACCGTATTTTGGGAATTTCTTCGTGTTTCATTAACGTCCATAGTTTCTTTGAGTATAGATTTATTTAACTTACCATTGAAATATACACTGAGGAACCGTTCATCCAAATTGAAAAGAACTCCAATGTTGCTGTGTGTCATGGTGTTAGCATCTCTTCTGATTTGTATTCTGTTCTTGGTGTTAGTACACGCTGCGCTTGGGTGCTCGTTGATTTGTACAGCGAATGAATCACAGTCTTCACCAAGGATGGGATCCTCGATTATGCCACGAGCGATTCCAACACCTGGAATACAAATGTTTTATTGAGCAACCTGAATGGCGTGTTGAAGGTGATCCCCGATAGTATGAACCAAAATATCCATCTCAATCTTTTCCTTTGTCAAGAGAAATATGTGAACCACTCAGTCCAAATGGGAGTCCAACATGCAAGCATCAACCACACTTTCCAAATGGCTGCATACCCTGGGCTATTTTTTTCAAAGCACTTTTTTTTTGGGGGGGGGGCTTATTTTCGGAGTGGGCTTATTATTGGAGGGGATTTTTCGTCTTGAAAATGACCGTACTTTAAGT
>JANVCK010279718.1:3808-23607 GCA_026546655.1 Epizoanthus illoricatus
TCAAGAAATTGCTTGTATTATACGCTCTTGCGGACCACCGGTCCAGTGCAGATATTCAAAGTACCAGTTGGACTAAGGGGTTTTTTTTTGCCGTGAGGGTGCATGTTTAGCAGATCTCTTGAGCATCGAGTTAAAGAACCGGGGTCAACTATGTGTTTTGTTTTTGTTTGATTCACGTTCTGTGACTACAAAATGGCACTTTGAGATACTATTGGAAATTGCATTCGGTTTAGAAACTGTTCTAGGACAGGAATACACCGACTAAAAGCAAGGATGGAAGCGGATTATGCGATCAAACATGTCCACACTCGCCGAGCACATTTTAGCGGCACACGAAATTGTTTAGTTGATCTTTCATTTCGTTACTTCCTGGAGCGCAACCGGAAACGGCCACGACCGCAGTGAACTCTGGGAATATTTATGAAACTTGAAATTCTTCGTGACGTCAGAGGTTCTTTCTTTTCAGTTGTGAGAGTCGAGTCATCAAAATGGTGAGTCGTGTCCGTCTTCGAATTTTATTTGCCTTGTGGTTAAATAATGGTAACACAGTAGTAATTCTCTGTTCCCTTCTTGATATTAGGTCCAAGCAGCATCAGCAACGTCTGTGGGGAAAGGAGGGGGCTCCAAAGCCATGAGTCCTCGTTCAGGAGGCACGAGTCAAGTCAGACAACGGTACGTGTGGCAGTAGATCTTCCAGATTCTCATCCGGCTTGATTTCGTTCGAGAAGAAACGATTATGTGTTAGAAGAAATGTCTTACATTTGTGTTTCTTCTTAATGTTAAACTGAGATGATCAAGACAAATAGTAATTCGTTTTACGTCTTTCGTGTGCTTCACTTTGTTCATTGATATGGAAGGCTCAAAATGAATTCGTCTTTGTTTAAATGGAGTCATGTTTAAAGGGCCCTATAGTAATACCTTGTAAACTTGAACATGTCGTGCGAAATATATTACTCATTGTAACTCCATGGACTAATAGCCGTAAAATAAAACTGTCTATAATAGAAAAAGATCAGATGAGCAGTCTGTGAAGATGGTACAGTCACGTGATTGCCCACTGAACAAGGAACGTGTAAATATATGTTAGTCAGGTTGTTAAGTCCTCATTTTTATCCACAGCTGATGTCTTTTGTGATTAAAATATATGATTCTACTATGTACTGTTGTGACAAAAAAGTCTGCTTTTAAATGACTTTATTAGTTTGTAACAACCAACAGATCAAATTATGTACCGATCAAATTGAATCTTCACCAACAACCCCCCCCAGCAACCCCCTGAACATTTGAACTTGTAGAGTCTTGTTTGTTCAAATTCCCCACTCCCAGGACAAAAACATTGTTCAAATACCCCATTCCAAAGCAATGTTAAGTGATCAAATGCCCCTACCCCCTGGACTTTTGACTTTGTTATTTGGTGGTGGGAGAGTGTAAGAGCCAACAAAAAGTGTTCGTAAATAGAAATTAAAATGGAGTTGACTTCAAACCTTTATATGTTCTTGAACATTATATGTTTCCCATCTCTGTATATAGTTTGTTTGAAGTAAGCAGAAAAATTGGAAGTACATAAAGAGGTAGAAGAGCTTGGAACTTGCAAAGCTTGTGAAATTCGAGTTCGTGAATAATCTCAACTAGCGACTTGATCGAGGAAACCACGAGGCATGTAACATAAAATCGAGACAACTTGTTCAAATTCCCCACCACCCCTCCCTTCCAATGTCAAATTCTCCACCCATGGGACAACCACCAACATCAAATTCCCTACTAGCTGGGCACGGCAATGTGTCAAACGCCTGGGGTATACCCGGGGGGAAAGGTTGAAGTTTTGATTTGATCAGTACATTAGTCAAAGACATTCCTCTTCATTGTAACATTTTAAAATATTTTATCAAACATTTATCTAGGCTTGATTTCCAGCCATTTCTCTGAGTCAAGTCCTAATAGGACCCTCCCTGAGAGGAACGGCTGGATGTATGAGCAACCTTCCTTGTCGCTGACATCATTGGTGAAAGTTACTCATGTGTTAATTTGCTTATAGAATTGCAATTTCTTCAGATGTCAGCGATGTTTCCTTGAGCATCCATGCCTGCACTTTTCGCAAATTCAATTGGTCAATTTTGATCTGGAGTAAATTGGATCCGTTGTGTCACTTTTGATGGATTTTTGTTGTCAGAACTAACAGAAATAAGCGTTTCATTGCTGAAATGAATACTTCCAAAATCTTACTGCAGCTTTTGCTGAAGTATTCTTTACAGTTGAGTTCAAACATACCGTAGTCCCCTGAATTAAGTTAGAAACCTAACATTTGTCTTAATATTCTTATATAAATAGTCTGCCCACTTTAATACAAATATATGTTTATATGAGGTTATGACACAGTGCTAGTGTAACAGCAGATTTGACCCTGCCACAGATGATATCACTCACATATCAAGTTCAATAGTTAAAGTCTGCTGCACATTTATGCAACTATGTGTGATTTTCGTCACTTGTGTTTAAAATTGCATATGATTGCACCTGTGTGTGGTGGACTGATGAAATTTTTCTGGCATGTATTTTAAATCACAGTTATCAAACATGTTTGATATTATTGCATCTGAGAAAAATCTCATTGTAGGCCACTGCACACAGGTGCAATCATACGTGATTTTAAATGCAAGTGATGAAACTCACACATAGCTGCATAAGTGTGCGGCAGGTTTAAGAGAAACAGAAGTGTGCTGCAAATGTGGATATTAAAAAGTGGTATCATATCACTGCAGTTCTTGCAATGTTTTGACATCTTTTGTATATCTGTAGATGGTCAGATGCATAGGAAATGGAATCTGTTTGTTTCATCCAATTAAAGAACCCATTTTCTCAGCAAGATCAACTTGCAAGTCACAATCAGGTGGTACAAACATTCAAGAAGCACTTGTGACACAATGTTTATCAACAAAATTCTTAATACCTTCTAGCATTCAAACAAAGAACCTTTGTCTCAAGCATCCAATTACAGATTGTCAGGCTCGATATTTCAAAAGCTGATGCAGAAAATAATGGTGCCACAGATGGCAAGAGAACAGATGTAGTTGGGTGGTGAAATTCTTACCATGTTTTGACGTCTTCAATATATCTAAGTGGACGTACACTGTACACACTGAAAATGATTATATTTATTGTATCCAATAATCAATCATACAATATAATTGAGATAACACAAATTGTATAAACAGTTAAACTATTAATTTTAATATTAAATTTGCCAGAGTTTATATGAATCAGTTATCACTACATGTAATAGTTGTCATGAGGTATAAAATAGATTACCTATTAAATATCAATTGAAAATAATTTGTTGGTAGGTACCTACAAAGTTAATTCTATTGCAGAATGTTAGACAGACTGTTGTATGAATGCAGGAGAAAAAATTAAATTGCAGGTCAAAATTTGCAGGTTTTACCAGTATTTCATTTTGTTTTCTAAAATTTAATAATAAAATTTCAAACCATTATTTTCTTGAGCCCTGGAATGGTAAGCAAGCCATGTTTTCTTAGGGTTTCTTGCTTGTGTACCAGTGGAGGGTGATGGGATATTCAGCACTTCCCACTTCTTGCTCCTTTTTCTACTGCTCGCCACACCCTTCTCTCTTGCTTCAAGCCCTTTATAACCAGATGTAAGCATTCAGTCAGGATGTGAACACCTTTTTGTATTTTTCTCCAACTTTCCACCTTCTTGAAACTCCAGCACTTGTGATCTTCCACACCCTGTCTCCACCCACTTACCAGCCCTGATAATTATAGTGACTTACTCGAAGACTTTTCTATTCCAGAAAGGGGGGCAGCACAACTACCACTCGCTCACGTACAACTGCAGCAAGCAGTAGTGGAATGTGGAGGTTTTACACAGAAGACTCCCCAGGACTCAAAGTGTAAGTTTCTGCTTGCTAGAATAGTAATTTAACATTTATCATTCATTTTTTTGTGTAAACTTGAGATGAGTTACACTTGTGTGATCATACTGTGTTTTACCCATGTGTTGAGAAGTTTGATATTGTACAGTTTGTTTTAAATCAATTCCCAGGAATCAAAGGGTTAATAGTACTCATCAAGAGCTTTCATTTGAATGGTCACACTTTGTGTTTTTTGTGTTGAAAAATTATGGCATCTCGCTCAGTTTTGAAAGACACTCAGGATGCATTTAGGGTTAATAGTACTCATCATGAGTCTTAATTTGAATGATCATGCCTTGTGTTTTGTCCACATAATTATTGAGAAGTTATGACATCTCACTCAGTTTTGAAAAACACTCTCAGGATAAAAAAAATCCACACAAACATGAACATATACTGTTCTTTTGTTCATTGTAGGGGCCCTGTTCCAGTCCTGGTGATGAGCCTGCTGTTTATTGCATCAGTATTCATGCTTCATATCTGGGGCAAATATACTCGAGGATAGATGAATTCTAATGTAAATTATTTTTACCTGAACATTTGTAGCAACATGTGGCTGTAGCTGTCACCTCCTGGCTGCTTCATTCTGACAACTGGTCCAAGCTTTTCTCAATGTTGTTCTTAATGAACAAGTTATTTGTAAAAGAATAATACCATCAGTGGAAGTCCACTGATGTAACAAAATAAATACTGAGATATCAGATATCATAATCATTTTTTGTAAGATTAATACTTCTTTATTTATGATATTGCAGTAAATTAATGACAGCTGCTTGCTTTGTATGCTTGCTGTATCGCAGCAAATGTTTCCCAAGGTTTTAAAACCTTTTAAAATGTTTTTTTCCTCACCTACTATGTAAACTACATACAATTTTACAGATACAAAACAAAAAAACATTACATAAGTTGTGGTTGCAAGGGTTGGTACTCTAAAAATGCAATAAGAATGTTCAGGGGGTTCCCTTACTCATTTTTGAGTAGCAAAGTTGCAAATTATGCTAATTAATGTAGTTTGGGCAAAAAATGTCACTAACTGAGCATTTCCAAACCATGAACTGCCAAAATCTAATGTTGGTAGCTGAGTAATCACAATTGTATTTCTCTAACTATACAAAAACTAACAAAAAGGCTGTTTTAAAACTATAATTATTCAGTATTACTGAATAATATGATAGGATTGCCCCAAAAGGTATGTTGCTCAGAGCTGAAATATGTGTGTTAGTTTCATATAATTATGTAAAACAGTGGTTGTCCAACATTGTTGTAACATGAAATCTGGAAAGAAAGAATGGGTCACCATACTTGTTTGTGAAATGCTATACAAACAATGGCAAAATACTTTTTCTCCAAGAAGACTGAGGCAAGTTTGAAAAAAGACCCCTTAAATCACAAAGACTAGCATAATTTTAAGTGAAGTGCTGCCAAATTGACATCTGTGGCGAGTCTGCAGTGCCTGCTGATATACACTCACTCAACTCAGTGGTATAGAATCACAACATGACATGTCTCCATCCGTTTGTATTTGATATGGAACTGATATGTACAGTAAGGGGCACATGGAACTTTACCCCCTAAATATGCAAATTTTGTAAGTTTTTGCAATATGTTTTCTTCATTTTCCCATTTTAGCCCCTTTCAGGTTCAATTTAAAAATTTCCCTGCCCCAGCCACTCTAAACACTGGTCCCTTAGCTGTAAAAACAAAGTCACTACACTCTTTGTTTTGTGCAGAACAACATGGAAAACAAAAACAATCTAATTCGGGCTTTCCATTGGATAATAAGCTGATCACAGACAGGAGTCTGACACAATATGTAGTGTGCAAGAGTTGATCATATTTTATTCATAGTTTTTACATCAAATCTATATTAAATAATTGTTACATTTGGTCATACATGAAATTCAAGCAGCAATGAATAACGCAATGGTCCATAACAGCCCGCAGGCCACATATATATCCACTCGGTTCTGATTAAATATAGGAGTAAACAATTATCGAATGTATGAAGTCACATTTTGTCAGGCTATCAAAGTCCAATCAAGGTCTATAATCACAAAGATGGAATTGAAAACCAATTACAACTACAACCTTGTGTTAAAGTCCTTGCCTTTAGCTGCTCTCCCTTTGTCATGTCTACCGACGTAAGAAACAGTTTCTCCGATTCTACTTGGGTGGTCTTTCCAGCTACAGTACAACACTCAACAGCCAATACAAAGACGACTGACTTTTGAGCTTGATCAGTCAGTGTAGAGTGGAAGGCAACCTTGATCACTACTAAATCCAGCAGTTACATGTATGTATTGTCCATTTCTTGGAAAAAATAAAATTAACAGGCTAGAATGTCAGACAAGTGTTACTGCCTGCCATCTTAGAAGCACATGCAACCTCATTCCCAGGGACTTGGAAGGGGAGAGGAAATAGCCTGGGAATGAAATTGTTATGTGGACTATCATGGGCAGCTTGATTCGATCCAGTATTCAAGATTAGGGGTTGCTGCTTGCTTGATGGCAGCAATTAGTATATTTTCTGTCTGGAACAATAGACATGGGTTAGAATGAGTAATGTGTAATAGTTAATTATTTTTCCTTGTATGTTTTTGAAGGGTAACGTTGCTCAATGAAATGTTACAGTTTAGTGTTTAAATTGGCTCATTTTATTCTATTGTTGACCATTTGTGGGTGCCCAAGCTCATCATAAAGGGCTGAGAAGGCTTAATCCTTGCCAGTACAGTAACGACAAACTGTTCATATGACAGAAAATGTTGCAATTGTTTCTCATGTCTCCAACAGTTCAGTCATTCATGGACAAGGGGCCCCAGAGCAAATGAGTCAGGTCTCACCAGGATGCATTCTTCATGTTTGGAAGTTTGATTGAATGCCAAGTGTCCGATGGCATATTGTTGGAGAATGCAGACCTGTTTGGAGAAGAACTCTCCTGCATGAAAAATTATGGATTTCCCATCATGCCATGGGGTGAGATTTGTGCAAGATGGCAATTTTGTTGATGTTTTCTCTCAAAAAGTGCTTGCTGAATCTCTTTCCCAGGTAAATTTTGTCTTTCTTATTTGCATTGTTGTGAAAGAAAACTAACGTTATGTTGATGAATTATTTCCCTCTACATGTATCTCTGTGCAAGGCAACACTTTGGAATATTTTCTTGTACTGTTGTATAATTTCATGTGTCACATTTACAGTTGCATTGATACTTCCTAAAAGACTAAAAAAACTGGCCAGCTCTCGCCCTTTTCAAGACCCCACATGTTGTTGGATAAATTGTTTTACCTGAAGAGATGTGTTTATAAAAATAATGTCTGGATTAGTATTGTAAATAGCAGAACATATGCTAGCTGAATAGTATGCAGGTACTTTATGTATGTAACAAACCAAAATCAGACACAGTGAGTTGCATTGGTTTCCGTTGCTGAGCAAAAGAAGCTTCAGTTGGTACTTTGGCTCAAAGTAGCCTAATTCTTGGAAAATTAATATTCAACAAAAATTTCCTCTGCAGCTAATTTTAAAAGTTGAAACAAATCTGTCTGCTCACTTCACAGTCCAACACATGGAAATCCACCTGTATCCCAGGTAACCCCCAGGCAGTTTGCCTGTTTTTATCTTCAATCTGTAGGATAACAGCTTTTCTCAAAGGACACCATAAAAAAGTAAATATAAATGACCCCATTTGGTTCCCATGACAGCAAGACCAATTAATGATATTTTGGCCTTGATTCAGAGTAAAGTTATCCAAGATAATGTTAAATTTTTAACCAATTAGATTGCCAAAAATGCAAAATTTAAAATGGTCATAACTTTTTAACTATAAATATTTACTTGAAATTGTGTAATTCCAGAAAATATCCATACTCCCCCATGGAGGGTTAATGGCAATTCTGAAGGGGAGGGGGGGGGGTCTGGGAGGATGTGGATATTTAATTTGTGGAACCACACATTTTGGATTTGAGGGCACTTGCAGCCACAATTTAGGGCACTTTCTGAAACACTCTTGAAAGGACACTATAAATAACCCTTCCTAAGGGCACTTGCAGGCACATTTTTCAAGGCACTTTCAGAAACACTTGAGGCCACTAGTAAATACCCTTAATGGCACTTACAGGCACAATGTAGGGCACTTTCAGAAACACTCTTGAAAGGACACTGAGAAACCCTTAAGAGCACTTGTAGGCACACTTTAGGGTACTTTCAGAAACTCTCCAAGGGAACTAGATACACACTTAAGAGCACTTGCAGGCAGACTTTAGGGTACTTCAGAAACACTCTCGCGAGAGGGTATTTTCAGAAACACTTTCAAGAGAATACTCATCATGAAAGTACTTTCACACACATTCAAGACAACTTCTAGCAACACTCTAACCAAGCTTGGTGAAGTGGGAGTTGCAGCAGTGCAAACAAACCAAACTTGATCACTTGACTCAACATTTTATTGCCAAGGTCCATTTAGCACTAACAATCTAATTATCCCAAACTCTACTTGCTACTATCAAACCAAACATCCTTCGAAATCTGACAAGTCTTGTTGAAAAGAAATGCCTTACCAAAAGAATGGAACTTTCAATGGTCAATTCCAAAAGCAGCATTGAACAGTGTTGGTTTTAAACTGTCACTGACAGCAACACATTAACAGTAATTATTTCTGCTCTTTCCTATGAATAAACAAATAATTTGCATGTGCTGTTCCTAAAAATGAGACCCACAATGTGTATAATTTATGAAAATGGTCTCATGTTATACATTGGAATATCTTCACTTAAAGCAATATATTTACCTATTTCTTCTCATTCGAAACATTTTATATTCATGACTAAATATCTGTGCTGCAAGAACTGATGCAAATCACAAGGTGACAGATTCTAAAGGATGTTTGGCAGGTTAATTCTACAGGGAATTATGGCACTTGACTACTTGCTTTGTTCTATATCCTATAATCTAACTCGATCATATGGTCCCAGGTCATTCAAATATAAACATTTTACAGCTTTATTACTTGAAGTTACTTTTGGTGCAATCTTATTTCATTTAAAACTAACAAATCACTCCATATTCAATACAATAATCATTATAGTTATATACAATGCATTCTGAATACAATCTACACCAGGAAATCACATTCTTGTGCAATCAGGTTAGAACAGATCAACAGTACTAATTAATGATTAATTAATAATTACCTATTAATTAAAATTAATTATTAATAATCAGGTAGTAACATGGCACCACTGTGAGGCATACAGTGCAAAGTTGATTTTTCTTTTTAAGTACTTTGTACAAGCCAGTGCATTCTTTAAAAAAGTATGAGCTTAAACTACACAATTATTGTTTTTCAAATTTGGAATGGCATGTATGAATCAGCAAGCACAGGAAAGATTCCTGGTATGTGTAATTTGCAAAAGAACTGTACACAAGCAATTTTACATGCCATTAAACTAAAGAACTTTATTGCTGCCTTGAAGTAAATTTAATAAATTTTATTTGGTATTGTTCTTTGTCAGACCTTAGTTACCAAAAAATAACTGTGCAGTCTTCCTTAGACCTTGTAGTAGTATATCATCACACAACTTACATGTCACTGACAATGGTTGAACCAGTCAAAACAATGAATCTTTAGTTACCAGAAATGGAAGGAATGCCAAATATCTGTTCAGATTTAACAGATTAATGCCACTAATGACTCAAATTAGCTATTACAATGGCTATACATAATTATCACTGGTATGTGATTTTCTGCACTGTTGTGCAAGTCTAATAACAGATCCAAGCCAAAGCAATGATATCAATATTATCACTGTCACTTGTTATTAGGGAGCTTAAGCAACTAGGACAGCAACATCAACAATGACGGCAGAGAACAAAGGATATGGTTATAGAGTACAATAAACCGCACATGGGAATGCACCAAGCTGACCACCTGTTCACCGTCGCACAAATGAAAACGTGAAAAGCACAAATCAAGGGTTTTGCAGACAATGTGAATGTGGAAATAGAAAATATCCTGTCATTAGCTTGGTTTCAAAACTATGGTTTCTACTTCCAATAATTCGCCTGCCTTCACACAATAAAAAACAAAAATGAATGGATAATACACAAAAGACAATCGAAAACAAGTAGCATTTCAGCAGCCACTGTCATAGCTGTTGCCGACCTAGCTGCTTAAGGCGCCTATTGTGACCACAAATATGGTTGCTATGCTTTTCCATAACAGACTTAGTTTTATGTACTTGGCACTTTAAAGATTTATAGCACAACTGGATTGTACACCAGTACTGTAACACTGCGTGCCGAATTTCCATATATTAGGTATTGTGGGATTAATTTTATCCTGTTGCCTTTTAACTCCTAGGGAGGATGGGGGGGGGGTACACCCCATATAATCTTTATGGGTACCTATGTGTCACCCTTACCTAGATACAAAGGATGCTAACAGACACATGACATTATTTTCACTTCTATACACAATGAAGGAACCAACTTTGTTACAAGTGTGGCATGGCCCGGTGATATTCTACCAAACCCTAAAATTACTTGAAAATCAAATGGTTGTGAGAAATATTTCACATTCAGACCCACATTAATGAATCTCAACTTGGCCCAAGCAATGTAAGCAATCATTATCACTGGAGAGGAATATGTATAGTAGTCTATCAGTACCTAAATGTACAAACACAACAAGTCAGAATTTAGAGATTAATTATACCATAACATCAATTGTTCGATTTCACTATTACATCACAGTTTGTTTAACATTAATATTTTTGCAAACTAAAGAAAACAATATGTAATTAATGCAATTTTCTGTCTTTAAAAAGAAGAAAACCTTATTTTTGTACATTTTAATTTATACTGAAAATGAAATTTGTGAAGGCTCCCTCAATTTTCTACTTTCACGTCTACATTACTATTACATTGTGGGATTATAGAACCAACAAACCATAATTATTTCAGACTGGTTCAGGAACCTATGAAATAAGTCCTTTTCTATGTTTCATTTTTTTATCAATAATTAAATAAAGTGTGATGCAATGGTAAAATAGACTAATTCTTGCACTAACTGGTACATAGATCACTACAACACAGTCAGAAAATGGGTTTGACTGAAGCACAATACTGGCTGAATTTGTACTAAAGATCTATGATATTATCCATCTGAGACAAATTATTGGTGTTCAGATGAATTATGTCTGTCAGTATGTCTTGAAGACATGCTAGCAGACAGATAATTTGTTTCAGGCAGATGACACGTCTCTAAATTTATATCTTGATGGATCAGAAGATTAATTTGACCTCGACATAAAATTGATGACTCTTCTAGGGATATATAGAAAAAAACACAACACAAAGCAAGTACAGTTACAACACATAAATATCCCAGCACTCTTGCACATTCTTAATGTATTAAATTTAGATAGCTCAAATATTAATAGTTGCCTTGCCTATTAGTTTAATGAATACATCATTTGATCTGTTGCAACTGCTTGTTAAAGATAAGACAGCATAATGTGTTTTATAGTCCTTTCAACACAATAGTTATAACCAGGAGATTACGGTAAGTCCAAAATGAATCAGGAAACAGGAGCTTTAGTGATTGTACACAATGCTTAGTATACACAAATGAATATATTAATTATTGAACACTGTTTGTCAGGTTGGCAAACAGTATGTAACATTTACGACTTTCTTGCATTTATACTACTGTGATAATACATAATAATCTGTATAGACCACACTTTTTGGAAGAAAAATTAGGTGCAGCTTATATGCCACATGAGTACATTAGCATTTGCTCACAGGGAAATTTTTCTCTCAAAAAGTAGTTGAAAGTCTAGGGTAAGGCCTATACATGGGTATTTATGGTAATACAGTAAATCATTCATACTCGCTCTAACCCAAGATATTAGTAGCTGATTCAAGACTGTTCACTGTGATACTGTAACATACTTGTGACAGGGGTGGTGAGTGTACCATATATTGCCCTCCTTTTAACAGATGCAAGTTGTACACTGATAGAAATGCCATCTTGCACTTCTTTCACAAATCCTGTTTGTGCTGCTGCAGTTATCCATTTGTTGATGAATCCAGGGGGAGTAAAATTGTGATCAATTCATGTATCACAACTGACATCAAAACTGCTAAAACTCACAACAACTACATTATGAAAGGGATAAAGATCAAAATTGATGCTAAAACTGCAACATAATTGTTCTAAGTCTCGAAAAAAGTAAATAAATGTAGTTTTTAGATGTATGTATTAATTTTATAGTTTGCACTGTCAGTGAATCAGCTAGAAGATGCCATGTTCAAGGTATGTTTTCTAGTAATTCCCCATAGTGATAATTCATTCTTCTACTGCACATCTCACATTGCTGATCTGCATGGTGTATACAAGCTAAAGAAGACAATAATAAGATCTTCCATCAATGGCCAGCAGTGCTAGTGAATTGGCTCACTAAATATTTACATTGTTATGTGGGTCCAACAATTGGGAAGCTGTTCTGCTGATCTGAACTGGTATTCAACAAGTTCATATCATGAAGCCAGTTTCTCACCATTCCTGAAGTGTTGTTGGCGTTTGATGCACTGCATTGCCTTGAAATCCAAAGGTCATGTTTGCATCCTCTGGATGAAATGGTGGCGAGAGTATACTGGAAGCCTGATATGAGCTGAACCTCTGAGGCTGCTGCATGTTGTTCCCAGCTTGCTGTCGTTTCATAACCTGCGGACCAACACCTATCTGTGGAAGAGTGTCTTCAAAAGGAGGTAGGATTGTTGTCATTGGTGCTCCAGGACTGTCCCACCTTTGCTGATAACCACTCTCACCTCCTTGCATATGGCTTTCAGGATATCTTTCATTAACAGAGCTTGGCATATACTGTGCTGACATCATGGGGTTATGATTAGTGACATGATTTGTGCTTGCATTAGGAGCCATATTCCAATCATAAGACTGCTGCATGTTACTGTTCACAGCACCCCTGTTAATATCTGAATTAGTATTGTGATATTGATACTGGTAATTGTTCTGCACAGGCCACGTTCTTGGCATATTGTTCCCATGGCCTTGTGGCGGTGTTTGACAACTTGCCATTTGCTTGGTTTCTTTTTTCTTGAGAGTGGCCAGTAATGCAGACTTGGAAGACAGGTCATTTGGTGACCTATTTGGCTGTACCGCTGGCGAGAAATGGGGTTCTACTGGAGGGGGGTACTGTGGGGACAACTGCTGCATTTGTGTTGTGCCACCCCATGAAATATTAACCCTGGCTTGCTCAGCCTCTCGTTGTCCAAGAGGTGAAGGATCAGGTGTCGGAAGAGTGCCAGGTGACATATGGGGAGGGGCCTGCATACCTTGCTCCACCCGTGAATTGGTTGGGGACAGATATGGCGAAGGATTTCCTATAGAATGGCCAGGCGACATCAAAGTATCACACTGAATATGAGGTGGTGTCTGAGCAACAGTTGTCGTGCTCCTTCCCCCTGGACTAGGTTGTGACGAAGTTTCACTAGAATTTGAAATGACGTCCTGTACAAGAAGAAGAGCTTCTTCATATGTTGGTAAACCTACTGGTGAGTCCATCTTTGTCACTGATAACATTGAAATTGAATCTGCCAACTCATTGTTAGGGCTACCCATAGATACAAAGGTAGGGTCGTCAAAGCCAAGGTCGCAATCTGATGAAAGAAAATTCAAGTCAGTACACACTGTAAGCCACTGCCACTATCCTAATTAACTTTGTTTGTCCCTATCTTGGTAACATATTGAAATTATGGTAAAACACTAAAATGACCGTTTTCATACTAGAAATGGATACCTTGTCTCAGATGCATAACTCGTCTTAGGGACTGGTCATTAATTAGAGGGGGGCTGGTGCAAAATGGGGGGAGAAAAAAAGAGTATTTCATAAAGAAACATTAGCAAAGAGTAGGGGGGTCACTGAGAATTTCAAGAGCAAAGGCAAATTCAAATGCACCAGCCCCCTCCCCCCTCTAATTAACGACTGGTCCACTTAGAGGAATAACCCTTTGAGAATTTATTCATCTGGACAAGTTATCCATATAAAAATTATAGTGAAAAAATGGTCAATGTTTCACCAGTGGCATATGAATAATAATAACAATAATGATAGTTTTATATTTTAGTGAGCTAGTGACATCTTTATTTAACAGATGATATTTGAATATCATGGTATAGACTCAAGAAGTTTCTTTCTCCTGCCACTGATTATGATAACAATATAATTTACTTTCCCAACTTGTTTAAGACCAGAGTAGAGGGCCTAATAAAAAAATAAATTCAGCAACACAGCAGTTACAAGTTGTGTCTTGGGCTAAAACAATTAAATTTAACTTAGAGTGCTTTCCATTTGTCAGGGCTGGCCTGACCGGTCAGTTCTCAAATGGAACGTGACAACTATCGGAACTGGTTCTGGCCAGACTGGCCCTGCTCGTGGATTAGAGTCACTCAGTTCTCCCATTCCAGACAGCCAGGGTGCGGAAATTTGGTGAATTTTGGCAGGAAAATGGTCACGTGCGCCTTGACCTTTCCACTTACATGTACATGTACAGTGATCAGAACCAGTTCTCTCGGGCCGGTCAGACATGACAGATGGAAAGCAATGTAGGTAAACTAAATAATAATTTATTAATTTGTATGCAGGAAAGTGAAAAGAAAGCCAAGTTAGTAATACTGTGCCCCTTTTCTATATTTGTTTAAAATGATGATCACCAGTACTCTCTATTACACAAAGTGTATTTCTTACATTGGGTGAGGCAGAGATTGTTGGGGAACCTGACTCCCTTGTTTATATACCCTGACTACATGTACACCTTAGCTATCTGAACATTATCTGGAAGAGGAGAGGTGGGGTGGGGATTGTACCACACACCTTAATTTTCTAATTAGCAAGTCATTATGAATGCTAACAACACGGAATTGATGGACTACTACTTACAATACAAAGAACTGTTGAGACAGATCCTTTGCTTCATTTCATCCAACTGTACTTAAAAATTCTTTAGTAGAGTACTGAAGTGAGTTAGAGGTACATGTACATATTTAGGGGTGAGTAGTGGGCCAGGGTTGTGGGGCTAACAAATAGCAAGAGGAATTTGATGAGGGGTCATATACTGTAGTTTTTTGGAACTGTCCACCATCACTGACTGTTGCACAAGGCTTCCAGTCTTACCTTGTGTATCAAGCAACAAAAGGTCTGGTTCTTCATTACCCATATCTACTTGTAAATCTACACCCAGGTCAAAGTCAGGGATGGACAGGGGTGCAGAAGTACAAGTAGTAGGGCCCTTATCATCGTCAGGGAATGGGGACCCTGTTTGCAGAGGTGAAGCGAGTCCTTCTTGTGAAGAGGTGGAGCCTAGCAGGAGAACACAAAAGGCGTAAGGAATGCTGCCATTGCATGTGCATGGATATGGCTGCATTGGATGGATGCTTAGAGTGGCAAGCGCAGTGCAAGCTGCAAGCAATGCAAAGCAATAGCATTTTGTGTTTTATTTTTAACTTTGCAGTTTACTATTAATTTTAATGGAATGGAATGGAAAAAATTGGGTTGCTGCATGTAGGTGCACCAGAAACAGTGTTTTGGCAAGGAAATCCACATTAATGTATAAACTATTATAAATTTCATCACAGTAATACTGCGATGTGGCTTCATTCAGACAAGATATGTGTCTGAAACACACATCTCTTGACCTCCGCGAGTAGTATTATTATCCATCACATTTTGCTCTTCACGATTCTTAGAAAAATTGGATCATTTTAGTTGTTCAGGTTGTATCTTGAACTTAGAGCTCCAAAATTCTATTTTCAATCTTCATAAACTGCTAAATAATGTATGAGACAGTATCACATACACTAATGGGCCATTAAATAACTGGCAGACGATGCAAAACACTTAATAAATAATTAATTGCAAGCTGTCTCTTCACATCTGACCACCAAGGCATTACACATAGACTCGTTAAAAGTGCACAGCAAGAGTGGATAGCATACACATATGTGCAGTGCAGAGAGAACACAGAAAGACTTAAGCACACACAAAGAGACAGTCACATTATAGTTAGTGAGTACGTATGACAGTAGTGCATGTTTCACCAACAGCAAACTTGGTCCCCATGCCCCAGTGCATTGTGTTAGATTAATAATTATTAATTATTATTAGGCAAGACACACTTTATTATAAGTTATTCACATTTTTTAAAGTGCATATTACAAATATGTACATCTGGGGATTAAAACCTTCTGCCAAAATGATTTTTCAAGCATTTACCTAATAATCTTAATCTATAAAATGCTGACAATTGGATGTTGGTGGTTTTGATTAGCAATATAAAACTGAAATTATCGTTTTGGTATTCAACAACATTTTAGTTTAATGGCCATAGCACAAGTTTATTAATTTATTATACACAAATTTTCAAATGCTGCTGTTATATTGTTAATATAATATATATGCATCTGGTTTAAAGTTGTTCTGCCAATTCAGCATAACTTTGAAAAACATTTCAGACTCAGTTTAAAAAAATATTTATGTGGAATAATTTTATGAAATATTATAACATGAACTAAACAATGTTATCCAAAGTCCTATAACATCTTAGACACTCATGCTTGTAAAGAGACAAATTACATGTACTCCAAGTCACTCAGAGATGCAACAGTTTTGCAACATTTAGAAGTGCAAGTTGTTCAAGTGTTAATTTAAGTTAAGAACACAGAGAAGTATGCTGACAAAATCCTTGGAAAGTAATCATGCTAGAATACATATGATAAAACTCTTGTAACACAAAATTAATGTTTCAATACAAATGGTCATCTTTAAGTACATACAGTAAAGCAGCACTGGAAGACAACCTTTTGTGTCAAATACATTTGTTTTTAACAATCATTTTCATAACAGTTTACCCATATATATTTCTTAAATTTTACTGGAAAAAATGTCAATAATCCTGCTAGACTGATATTTAGACAAGGATTTTCTCATACATGCATAATTATAGTGATTAGTGAAGAAATCAAGTGCGCAGACAGTTTAGTAAACAATCATTAACCAACACATGTTAAAGGTTTATAGAAAGTGGCCACAAGGAGCCAGCTTGCAACTTTCTGTTTTATCATTTTAAAATTATGATTATAAATTATTAATACCAGAGTGCCTTGCAGAACATGGGCAAAAGAACCGACTTGTCCAAATGAAGCCTTTGCCTGGTCTATATTCAAGCACTGCACCATGGTACATGTATGTATTGTACATCAAATAAAACGTTATTGTGATATATTCATCATGCAACATGCTATAGCTTGAAAGGCATTGCATGAATAATTTACAAAACAATGTGATATTGGTCCTGGAAATGATGAAGTTGTATTTGCAAATTTAATTGAAATTGCTTCTAATGCATGCATGCCCTGTTATGTTATGTACATTATCTGGAACACTTGTGCATGAGATAATTATATATTTAATTACTTGTATAAGCTACATGTAATATTAAAGCTCAATTATATAACTTTGGTTACATATTGCAACTATTTATTACAACTGAACAGCCATCTACATTTGCACATAATTATGTATGTTGCTGAAATAAAACACAAATCAGTAATTGATACATAAAATGTGAGCAATTCTGCAATTGGTTTGGCTCCTATTAAATCCCAGACCAATTGCGGCACAGTCTGTTACTGAACACATTTTAGTAAAGATAAGGAAAACTATTATTTTGTTGAACAATATTCGAAAAATCTAATAACATTTATTCCAGCCTATAATTATTTGTACAAACATGCTGGCATAACAGGATACAAACTTAGCAGGGGATAATGGGCCAAAGGTGGTTTTTATTGAGGGCCGATTAAAATGCCTCAAAAGTACAGTCAACTGGCACCCATGACCACCTAAAATGTATAATATGGGGATTAGTTAAAAGACTCAAACTGGGCCGGTTACAAAAATTGCTAATTTCATAGCTTGCATCATTACTAATTACAGCTTTACAGCTATCAGGTGCATGTTAACTTCATTTGAAACTGTTTTGTGATACACATGTGATGTGCACTCTAAAATTATTGCAATGCTTCCAAATAATATAGGTAAAATATTGTCCCTGTGTTTCTGATTGGCTTTTGAATACTTAGCATAGTTTATAATAATTCTACAAACAAATTGCATTATACTAGATTCTGATACTTGATAATGAATCACTGATGGTACACTCCAATTTTGTTCCCTCACAAATACAATCTCATGCATCTCTTTCCTAACAAGGGACACTTCTTCCTCATTTCTAATCAAGAAGTCTATTTTGTTTAACAAAGTTCAAAATTCCCTAACTTTTTCCTAGACTTGAAAGTTAACCTATCACTTTCTGTCCTGACCTGTGGCAATCATAGTCAGTACTGCCCTGTACTTTCCATATGGAACAACCCGTATTACATCAAATAATAACAGTCAATATGTTGACCTACCCCTCGTGGAATCTGATTTGACACTTCCACCTGGTGAAGGGGCAGAGCAACTACTACTGGATCGTTTCTTGGTTGCTCTTGAGTTTTTAAGCCAGGAGGTAGGGTGTTTGAAGCTGGTGTTGTTGGTACCAAATAGTGGTTCAACATTCCCAATTGGAGCCCGGCTGCTGTTGTTAGTGGCACGCTTTACTGGCGGACTTTTCGGAAGAAGGAAACTGGACTCCTCCCCGTCAGAATAGTACGTCAAGGCAGGCAGTTGGCCTCGCTGTCGCATAATTTCCTCTCCTTCTTCATCACTACAGAAACAGATTCCCACTCAATTAGCAAGAAGCAGAAATCTACTTTAAAGCCTGCCACACATAAGCTGATTTTTTTCAGGAGTCTGCCAATTTTTATTGGAGTCAAACTTTGTTGAGCTGCAAGTTTGCCACACACAGGCCAATTTTTCATTGGGACTCTGCCCATTTCTTGTTGCAGACAAAAAATTGGCTTGTGTGAGATAGTTCCAGCGTAAATCAGGATAAGCTTGAAATGGGTACCAGCAAGCTCTACATGTATTCCCAACAAATTGTCGGTTAAAATAATTGCATTATTGTCATATAGTGCATGTTATGATAGTTTGTTCTGAAGTTTCAAGGATTTCTGTTCAAATTCCCCACCCCAGGGCAATCGTTGATGGTCAAATGAGTCACTTATTTGCTGTAACAACTTGCCAGAATTTGATTAAAATGGTCAAATATCCCCACCACGGGCAACTAATCGCTGTCAAATCCCCCACATATGCCCGGCCTCCCCCTTCTCCCGCTTAACAAGGATAGGTGCATAACTATTTGACAAAAGCAATATTCTTCCTGGTGTTCCCAAATGCAGTTATTAAGTCAGAATAATTTAGAAACTAACCTCAACGGTCTGTTCGTTGTTATGATGAAATCTGGTTCATTTCCCTTGAAAACAACCTGTGCTGTTCCTGTTAGCCATTGCCATTTCAGGTTCTTGTTAAGCATGCGGAAAGTCCCCTGGCATTTTCCATCTCCCATCACTGAACAGACAATACAGCAAACAAGAGGTAAGCACAGCATTTGAATATCTTTATTGTAAAAGATAATCACTAAGGTACTTTTGATCTTTGTTTTCAGTTTAGCTAGCTTGTCTTGTGAAAACATGTTTGGAGTTCAGTTTATTTTACACATTTAATATTTATCATGAAGTATATTTAAACACAACATTTAATTGGGATCAAGCTTTGCAATACAATAGCTGATGAAGGCATACTAAACTCAAACTGTACTTTGCAATACAATGATACATACCAAAGCTGCAAATAAGCGTCGGACATCGGACAATTGTCCGGTAAATTTGACGTATTGTCCGCTAAAAACAAAGTCTG
>JANVCK010279719.1:0-14797 GCA_026546655.1 Epizoanthus illoricatus
CCCCCCCCCCCCCCCCCCCCCCCCCCCCCCCCCCCCCAAAGGGTCTGCAAAGAAAAATTGTAAATTATATCCACCAGCTGTTTTCAAGGTGAAATGACAACAAAGGAGGGGTGGGTGTGGGACATAACAGAAAAACCCCAAGGCTGTTTTGTTCATTTTTTTCATTATAATTAAAAAACCGGCAGTGGTACGTCAAAACTGTAAGTGTTTTACTTCTGTTACCATTGTACAAAACTCATGACAAAATATTATCTAGTTATTATAAAGCCACTTGAAGATATTTGCAAAACTGTTAGTTTTTCTGCTGATCAAAATATCACCTCTCTGAAACATATTCATTAAATTTTTCTGGTATTTGATATTTTGCTCTTAGCCACTAGAAGAACTTGTTTGCAAAATATTAAGCTTAACAACCCATAGGTGTCCTTAATATGGAAAGCCAACAAGATTTTTCTGCCCTGTCCAGCTGTGATCTTCTCTGCTCCCATCTAAATCCACTGCAGTGATTAGGTGGCTATTTTTAAACCATTCTTCAGGACACTGTTGGGGGTTTCTATTTATCTGAGTCATCTGAGCATGTTCCCTTTTTTAGCAAAATACATCAAAGAAAAGAAATCATGGTTACCTGTACTTGTTAACAGTAAACTTTGGGTTTCCTTGAAGGAGACAAGAAGTGGATTGTGGTAGATCTTCAGACGACACTTGCCAAAACGACAAAGCAAAATATTTGCAACATTGCAAAAGTTGCTGCTGACTTCTCAGTAGAGGAAGTAACCTGAAACCAGGGAATTCTGATGAAATAAAAGGTTGAATTATGAAAACAGAGCTCAATGTGATGATAAAATCAGAATTGAATGTGAATTACATGAGTGAGTAGTTTAGAAGATTTTGTGTAATTTGGCCTTAGATTGTTCTTGGTGCTGGAATGTATTTTTCAGGAATGCAAGTGGATAATAATAATAATAATAATAATAATAATAATAATGGCTTATTAACAATGCTTCCACTTGAGTGGCTCTTTGCCTGTAAAATCTAATTTACAATTATTAATAATAATAATAATATTAATAATAATAAAAATTAATACATTTTATCTTAGATCAGAGAGGGTAGCTATCAAAAATGAATGTAGGGCCTGACCTGCCAATTGGACCATGGGTGGTGCTAACAGCCCTGAATTGGCGGGTCTCATTGTTTATAGACTTATTGTCACAACCAGATACATCTGAGTGAGTGATCTGACGGGGGATTGAAATGTATTTTCATTTTATTTTGTAAATAACCAGGTGTCAAAGAAATAGCTGGTCACTTCAGAGTATCTGTATTTCCTCTTGCGAAATGAGCAAATTACAATTTTCAATTGAGTTTACATGTAAATGGTCGTAAATGATTATCGAAGAAATACCTCTCATCCTCTCGCGCAGTTTGCCTGGGAGCGTGGGCTCTCAGATTAAAGAACCCTGGGAACGAGTTTGTTGATTTCCCGCCATTTCTTGTCAAATGCGAACGTCACATCAATGAAAGTGTCGCCAAACTTTGCTGTACCTTCCAGATTCATGTAACATTTCTATAACAACAACGTCAATATATATATGAACAAGAAGTTTTCAAGAAACAAGAAAGTGCAAAGTTAGCCCTTCCAAGTTCACTTACAATCACGGGAGAAGCTTCATCTTCGCCTGCTGAATTGCACTAAGAGGTCTGGAAGTGAACGAGATGAAGTTCTTGAATTACACCTATGTATAAACTTGATGCTACGAGTTTGTTGTTGAATCAATCATTTCCATCTACCTGGTAAAAGAAACACTGGAAAGGGAAACCGTTGTTTCAAAACAAAATCAAGCTAGGATCTCTAGTTTACCATGAAAGTCTTAGAAGAAAATGGCGGATGGATTGGCTGACGGCTTGTTGAAAATCAACTACAGTGCATGCTGACAGTGCTATAAACACTGTGACAGAAATTTATTCTGCATTTTAAGTATCTTTAATTGCTGATTCGAATGACTTGAAGGCACAACAATTGCTGACATACGGAGCTTTTGAAAAATTGGTTAATCGCCGTGTACTCTCGAAGCCTCTCGTCATGGCCGACTGGGTTCATTGTAACTTGTGTTTTCTAAAGCCTGGAAATTCAATGGGTAAAATGTTCTACCTCACAAACTGTGGACACATGTTTTGTGAAGACTGTATTCAAGGTAAGACTTTAGTTTAATCATTTTGTTTGCTGCCCAACAAAAAAATAAGCTACTTTGAAATCTTTTCATGTGGCATTTCAAAATTAATCGACATGTGCCTGTCTGTTACGTTTTTAGGCTGCATTCATTAAAAACTCCTCTGCATCTGATTATCCAAATACAGCCAGTACTACCATCACTGTCTTCATCCTCATCATGAGAAGAGTCACTGTCTGCATGCTTCATTTTCGGTATCCACAGACATTTGTTCAGGAAAAGTACCCTGCAGTTTGTGGGCTATTAGATATGCACAGGCCAGCCTTTTTCAAGGTCAGATCTATACATTTTGAAGAGGGGAAGGGGCACAACTAAAATATATACATATACTGTAAATAGATAAAATGAGTACCAAAGGTGTGAGTTGTAAGGGGGACCGGAAAATTTTTTATTTTGAAGGTCTCTGACATGGCATTTCTCGCAATTTGAGTGCACTTTTGTAGAGCGGGTGTCTGACATTGGAGGGGCCATGGTTGAAACTGTATGTGAGCACCAAAGGCGTGAGCTACTTGGGGGTCTGGGGTCATATTCCCCCAGGACATTTTGAGAAACTGCGCTCTCTGAAACGCCATTTCCTGCATTTTGGAAGTGTTTTTACATAAATTTTTGGTCAAACAGGAATTAATTTCATCGTAAATCTGTACTTGACCTAAAAATTGGGGGCTATGGCCCCCCGCTCTGCCTGCCCTGTTTTGACCATATTTACAAAATTGAAACAGCAAAATTTGAAACATTTTTTCTTATTTGTTCGTAATAATTGACAACTATTTAGCAGGGTCTGGGGGCATGCCCCCAGAAAATTTTGAGATTTGAATCTCTAAAATGCCATTTTCCTGCATTCCTGAGACTGAAAGTTGGCTTGGTTGATGTCTAAAAAAATAAACATCCCCCCTAAAAATTGCCCCGAAAATTAGTATCCCCCCTTCGGGAGTACAGAAAAATACTGAATATCCCCCCGTCATTTCCTCCTCCCCCCTCCTGGTTTTTAATGAATGCAGCCTTAGTAGTGTGAAACTATCCAAACTGCAAACGCACTATATATGCGATAACTAGGACAATCTTAAAACTATTGCATTCTTTATTTTTGTAGCCAGTCAACATACATATTATGTTCTGTACTGTTCTGTAGATTTTTCAGGCCCGGCCAAGCGACAGGTACCCCCCCTCCCCATGGCACGTGGAGGTCCACGTAAACATCCTGATGGTTTTGTGTTCTTTCGTCCCGTTGCATCTATTATAAATGAGTGTAAAACTGCTTTTTTCTGAGTTTCACTTGATTGGCAGGATTTGTATTCCCAATATTTCCCTTTAGATAATCAAGACAAGTGCAAAGTCTGTGGAAATCAATGTAGTTACATTGTTCTTACATCAAAGGTGAGTTTGTACTAAACTTTCAGCAGGGTTGGTAATATAAGGTTTCTATCAAACTCTCTGTTTTACTTTTGCAATATCTTACACGTTGATAGTCTAAAGAAGATTATCAAACAGTTATTTATCAACGGTTTTGCTGCCCAGGCTCGCTATCCCAACGTTACTCATCTATATACTCCATATATGTTATAAATTTCAGCCAAGGCCATACCATAAAATGCTTCGTTTCCTATCGCCCGATCAAATCAACGTTTTAGGAAATGAAAAACTAATAAAAGTTTTATACTGCAAGCTTCAGTATACTTATTATAGCATTGTAGTAGAACTTGTTACATGTTCTATCAACATCCATTATAGTGTACATGTATGCATTTAGATAAACTTCAACAGAAACGTGAATTATTATTTTAAAATTGATTTATAATTTTGGAGTTCGTCTGACTGGGAGGGGGGCTGACAGTGCCGGCGACCTGTAACTTCCAAATTATTAGAGATATGGAAACGAAAGTTGGTATGCAAATTAATTATCCAATTACCAATCTAATGGTAATTAGTAATTTCAATTATGACGTCAGATGACGTCATAAATCCACCATCTTGGATTTTTCAATGACGCCTTAAAAAATTATCTTAATTGATTCAGATATTATTGAAAAGTTAAAAAGTGAACTTTATCACGAATATGACGCCTCCTGGTGACAGTTGGTCGCTGAGAATCTTTCTTCATTATTATTTAATTCCCTTAGTAACAGCCGATTTCTTGACGTCGCAGATCCCTTAAAGGAAAAAATCCCCAAAAAATTCCATTTAAAGAAAAAAGTTCTCAAATTTTGCCAGACCTGTCACTCAAAATATGGTTGCCATGGAAACAGATTAAACCATATGAACAAGTTTGCCATATTAAATGTTCCCAGATAAATTTTAGGAAAAGTCATAAAGTTTCAGCAATGTTTCTTATATGCTTCTTTAGTAATAATGGTTTGAAATCAGCGCGGGCACTTTCAGCCCCCCAAATCTGAATATAGGGTGAAAGAAACAGTAACGACCCATAACCTGAAATCGTCTTCATATAAACACGAGTTGCAATCGTAAACTCAGTAACATTGTCATTTTAATTTCAACAGAAAAGCATAAATTTCAGTTTTATTAAAAACTGAGATAACAGCCGGGTAACTGCGAGTGAAACCAGCCGAGTCTAACTTCGTTCTCGGGCACCTTTTCTCTGTTGTTGTATTATTTTTATTTTCCTTTAAATTTTATTTTCCCCGACCGACCGACCCATCATCACAAGACAGAGGGCGATGGGAAACGAAACATTTTATGGGGATTGTCAAATCTAGCAATAAGGACAACAGGGAGTTAGTTTCTCAGGCTTATATTTTGTGTTTGGGGCAGCAAATCTAATGTAATTTCAAAAAACGTAAAGGGTACGGAATTGGACGCCTTAATTTATTAACGATTGATTGATTGATTTGGTCTGAAGCTTAGTGTAGTGTGAGTAACCTTTGACTTTTTACCATTAACTTGAATGCCATGTCATGTTTTTGCAAAATCGTGCTATATTTTATAAACATTACAGCTACTTATTATACAACTAAAACTAAATAGAAATGTATATAACTTAGAAAGATTAGCTTTTAGGAAAATTAAAAATAGTTTTGTGAGAAAATTCAGTGAAAAAAGCCTCGATCATTCTCGGAAATATCCAACAATCCTAAGACAAACAAATTGGAAATAACCTTATAATGTCACAAAATGTCTTAATTGGTTATATACTTAAGAGTCAATAATGTAGTTGAATATTGACTGAGTTCACTTCGTTACTTGTTCGTGTGCACAGTTCCAATGGAATATTTATTTAGAGCACTGTATCTACACTGCAAGCTCCATGGTCGTGTATTGTTGTATACAGACCGAACTTTTCAATTTGAGAAAACAATTATGCTATTTTTAAAAACGTTTTTATCAATGTTACTTAGATGAAACCAGAGGTGGAAATGTATTTTACAAAACCAGCAGACCTCATGCAAAAGCAACAAAAACAACTCTTGCAGGTACGTTGTGCACAGCCCCTGTGTCTGTGTGGGGTGTCAAGGTTATTACTCGAGGGGTAAGGGTGTGGACGTGGATGGTAGAGCGGGATGGACAAGGGGGGGGGGGGAGGGGGATAAGGCATACGCCCATCTCCAGCGTTCCATTTATCACACTCTATTATTCAAGACTTAAGGCAGTGCTACAAGTGGTATTAGTTTATTAATTAGTATCCCATTAGTATTTACAATATTCTATTTAGTATTTAGTACTTAGGCTCGATTTCCAGCCGGTTCTCCGAGTCCGGTCCCAGTAGGATCCTCCCGGAGAGGAACGGCTGGACGCGTGAGAAGCCTTCCTTATCTCTGACGTCATCGATGAAAGTTACTCATGTGTGAAAGTTACTACAACCTCGTTCCCAGGGTACTCTCACTTGCCGCAAGTGAAAGTACCCTGGGAACGAGGTTGAAGTTACTATTCCTCTGCCCTCTGACGTCCGTGCCTGCACTTTCGCAATTTCGATCCGGAGGAAATTGGATCCGTTTGTCACTTTTGGTAGAAAAGATAACTTTTTTGTAAAAAGTGACAGAAATAAGTATTTCATTGCTGCTTTTCAGTCGGATGTGGACTGTTTTTATATTTTGTAGTAAACACAATTCAAAGTCAGCAATTTGCGATATTAAATACGGCTAGAAGAAGTTGAAAAGAAGTTTGTGGATTACGGCCTGTTACAAAGAGGTCAAAGAGAAGTATGGTATTATCGAATTTGTATTGAATCGGCTTTGCCTTCTTTGGTTGACATTGAATGTTTTTACTGTGAAATAATCTGCAGGAATTCTTTGTACTGGATGTTTCTATCAGCTCTTCTACACTAATTAACACTGAATCCTAGAAATATCACGATTAACATTAGCGTGAGCCTTGTCGAAAACATACTTTCGTCAGTTCCGAAATTGCGGTTGTGGCAATAATTTTAAGAAATCTTACCGCAGCTTTTGCAGAAGTATTGTTTACGGCTGTGTTCAAACATAGTCCCCTGAATGAACTTAGAAACTTTCCCACACACGAAAGCGGGCAACATCAAACAACTTTAAAAACCTTAACTCCAATAAACCTGGAACGTTATGATAATTTCTGCGAGAAAATTTGCCTTCCGAAAATCGGAAGGCGACATTCTGATTGGCTGATATATGCAACAAAGGAAACCTCACGCGTCCAGCAGAGATCTCGGGGAGGAGCAAGGAGCGGAGACCGGACCCGAGAGTCGGCTGGAAATAGAGCCTATTTGGTATTTTGATTTACTTGTGTTTCATACTGTAGTGTTTAAGCTATTTATTTGCTCAGTTTTGTGATCTAAAAGAGTGGTGCCTTTTAACTATAGAAATGCTAAAGTTTTGAAATAATGAAATCTTTCACAAAAGTAATAAAGCATTCTATTATATATGGCAATGTTATAGATTTGCCAGTGATTCGGAACAGATGCATTCAACAGAAAAACTAATTGATTGTGAAAACCAACGATTGATTGTCCAACATGTGACTGTATAAGACAAAGCAGACGCGTGGGTGAGTTGTTTGTAACGGTATTGACATACGGCTCTTGCGCTGTAGCAAACTTAACAGTTGTATTAAAGATTCTCTGTCCCACAAACGTACAAATAGTGCCGGATATCATAATTTATTACATGGTCGATTGATTTCGCGCGCTGTGATTGGTTAATTTCGGGTCCGTAAGTTGCCATACGGACCTCTCGCTCTCAAGCGGCTTTCATTTGTTTACTTTTTCAAGTTTTGTTTCGTAAACATAAATTTAGTTAAAATGCAACAAATCCATATAATAAACATCTTATTAGCCTCGTTTGCTCGGTCCGTACGGTAAGTTATGGATCCTCGTTTTTTTCCTTCCATTTTTCATGGCAGGAAGGAAAAAAACTCGGTCCATAACTTACCGTAAGGACCTCGCACTCGGCTAATAAGAGGTATGTTTGTTATTGTTCCGAATAAACACACTGGGCTTTTATTACATTTTTGAACTTTTTTTTCCTCTTTTTTTTTGGGGGGGGGCGTTTATTCGAGTAGAGGCGTTTATTCGGATGTGGGCGTTATTTCTAAATTCAAGAAACGAGTAAACCCAAAATATTTGTTTCGATTTTTTTTCCATTATCACAAAAATATTAGTTGAGGTTTTCGCACGCTACATAACGTGGGCGTTTATTCGGAACAATACGATAGCTGAAAAAGCCAACATTTGAGGATAAATTGGGTGGAGTACAGTTTAGCATAAATGTGTTTATACTATTGCTGCGTCTGATTCTGAAATATCTTAAATAATACTTTACCTCAGGTGATCGAGTTTCAGGAAAATCACAGAAAGTTACTGAAGGCTCACGAAGACAAAAAGGTCAGTTGTGTTTACATAACACTTCTCGAAGTAGTTCACTTTAGTCAGAAACAAGTTCAACAGCAAAAGGTGAGCCCAAATGGATCATGGAGCCCGGCGGCAATGTGGCAAAGTTGGTTGATGCCTGGACATGGAATCCCGAGTTCGAGCCAGCCGGTATCCACTCTGTCCCGTGCTTGGACTCGGTGGACCCGAGCAGTTCCAGCTCTGTAGTTTACTCTCCTGTTGGTTTTGCAACTGTTTCGAGGGGCGGGTCGGGATAATCCTCTGGGACGCGGTGCTCTGCTTCTTTTATTGGTAGAAGAATTACTTAATTGTCTGGTCGTGTCTCCAATGACCAAGGTTATATCACTGTTATCCAGTCCGTCCCGTATACTTGAAACCGGTAGTCCTGAGTTCAAATCAAGCGCTGGGACACACTTGTGCATACTAATTGTCAATTGGAGCGCCTCCGGCCAAGGGCCGATAACCACCCCTGATTTTATGGTCTGATATATGTCCTCAATTCTGGGCTTTTTGGACGAAAACCTTGTCTACAAGTATATGGAGTTCAAAGAAGTTGGCTTTTCCACAAAATTGCAACCAAATAATAGATCTGTCGGTACAGTCAAATTTGTCCTCAAACAAAGTTGCTGGCTTTCAATTGAAAGACACACCAAGAACCAAAAACTGGCTGTACTTGTCCGCCATTGTTCCCGCCAGTCGGGAATTGTGACCCCTTCAGACATGTAGTTGTCTGTTCATTTGTAATATTTGTTATTTAACAATTATTCCCTGAAGTGGAGGTGACTAGTGGTGAATATTTTCCGCTAGGCACCGACACTGAAGGGAATAATTGTTTTAGTATTTGCCAAACCAGTGATTAGATACTGAAATTAGAGCTTTATTTTCTTAAAAAAGCAACATTTACTTCACACATTAGGCACACGCTCGCACGCGGTCACGCATGAATGGTGGTGGATATTCACCTTTTAGTTGACCAATCAGCGCGCGAAATGCACTATTCGCTGGTTTGGCAAATACTAATGTTTGATACCTTATAATCAATTAATTAATTAATTAATTAACTGATTAGTTTATATCGTGCTACACCTTTATGTGGTATAAGGTCACTGCCTTATTCGACATGCACGGTTCACATTTCTTCCAGGCAGCAGCTCTAGCCAAGATGCAGAAACAAGTGGCACGATGGCAGGAAATGGAGAGGTTTGGAAGTTTTTCGTGCTTCTGATTTGGCTTTGTAATTTTCTACCCGTGAATAATGTTTTATCAAGCAAACAAGTAGGTTTATATATATTCCCAGTGCTATTAGAAAAAGACACAATACTCATTGATACTCATGCAGCAGCTTGCATTGATTGTAGCACTATCATCCGGCGTAGGGCTAGATCAGATAAATATATCTTATTAGACAGTTTAGTGTGTAGTATGGGTGGATATTTTTATGAGTCGTGCAGTAATTTGGCGAGCCGAAATACAAAGGACGAGTAAAAAATGTATGACATTTTCGGGACAATAAAAATGCATCAGAACACATGAGAACATAACGCATAAGAACGTACCAATTGCTTTACGTTTCGAAAATCTTTTCTCTGGGGGGGAGGTGTATGGCGTTACATTCCCCACCAAAATTCCTCTTTGTCATTTGACATTTAACATCGGAATGCAACATTCAAGTTTACATTGTGATGTTTATCTCTTAAAACACAACATTGTCAGGGCCGGCAGGGCGGGCATACACACACACACACACACACACACACACACGCACACACACACACACGCAGTACACATACACGGCACACACACACACGGCACACACACACACACACACACACTACACACACTACCACAGTGAGGTCGAGGCCTCTGGCTCGGAGTCAAAGAACTATTGGCATGAGGCTTGAGCCCTGCGGCCTGTGCCAGTTCATTTCCAGTTTTGCCAGTTCTCGTAAATGACGTACCGATGATACTCACGACGCTTCATCTCGCTAATTTTATCCCTGGGATGTAATGAAACTATGCTGGTGCGTCACTGCGTGACTTAGAAGCGCTTAAATCCAGTGTCCCGATCAAATAACCTATTAACTATTTTAAAAATAAATGTTATGGAAATCGTACCTCCGAATATAGCCAGCCAGCACTGTTCACATCTAGCAGTTTTTATAAAGGTTACAAAAGTGACAATTTTCGTCGAAAAATTAATTCCTGGTTGCCCAAAAAATTATGTAACATTGCCAAACTGAATTTCGTTTTTTCATCTAAAAACATACAAATCGACTTTTTACGGTGCTGAACCTCAACCTGCGCTTGTTTTTAATTTGTTCTTTGAAAGTCAGTGTTCTACAAATAAAGATGGTTCTTGTAGAAAAGGACGCGAAAAGCGCGGGAAATTAATCCACGTGATCAGTCTGTCATGCACGGCTTGGTGGGAATTATCTATATCAATTGTCACGTCAGTCACAAACGTGAATAACCTGAATGTTGGACTGTGTCATGTCATTAACACTGTCAGTGATCAGTCACGCCGAAACTTGAACTTTGCATAATTTGTCAAACTTTGCGTACTTGAATGTTATGTTGAAGTGTGATGAATTTAATATTGCATGTTGAATTCTCAGACAAACATCGCATTGTGAACTTGAAATGTTGCATTCACATTTTGAATGTCAAATGTTAACTGCAAAACAGTCGGCTTCCTTCGCCAGAATCGGAAAATCGGGCAGTCGGAGTAAGCTTTGGCGTGCGGTCGTGAAGTGGGAGATTGGGGGGACCACTCAGGTTTCATGACCGCGCACCAGAGCCCGATTTTCAGAGCTGGCGAAGGAAGTTTTTAAAAACGAATTTTGATGGGAATATAACGCCACAGGGGGTGGGGGTATGCTCCCAGCCCCCCTAGGGCTCGCGCCTTTAATGTGGCGCTCGTCAACTTTCACCATTTTAAAAAATCCAAGTTCCCACTGGATCCCCCAAAGTCTACGACCTTACGCCGGCCTGGCAGTATGAAACCTTGATTCATTATAGGACTGTACTGTCCTGTTTTTTTGTAGGGGAGCATGTCTCCGCGCGCGCCACACCTCCTACAATCTCCCGCCTTTGATGCATGCAACCATGTATAAAAGCTGGCTCTTCTGATACTTGATTTCTTGACCGCAATAAAATTAAAGACTCGCGCACGTGATCACAGCCCACGTTACGTCTGGCCTGCGGTTCCTGCGGTAGGGCAGATATAAAGAAAGGCTTGCGAATATATTCCAGTCCACCTCGACTGCACGGACAGAAAGGAAGGTTTGTGTTGCATTGCTGGTCGTTACTTAACCCAACATACACCATGTCCAACCGCACACCAGTGTACAAGGGAACGAACTCACAGGTACATCAGCTGTTTTGGAATAATATTTTTATTGTCTTGCCTTGCAGCCGAACTCGAATTGCTATAAATTTACGCATTTTTCTCCAGGGGAATAACTACACGTCGTACAATGACGGAGCATATTCCTACAGCAACAAAAGCGACAGCACGGGGAAGACTTCCTCCACATATTATGACACTGGTTAGTACATTTGGGCTGGTTAATAGTTTTGTGCAAAACAAAATACATTTTATAGAAGATAACTGGTAGAATAAGAATTGTTACTGGAGCGCGGGAAAATGTGGCACTCCCCGGATACGTGACGTTACTTTCCCGCCATTTCTTCGATGCATTCCAACCATGTGACACGTTGCAAGTCGATGTATTGCATTATTTGACGTTCCGTCACACCTCGGTGAGAAATAAAGCTATCAAAAAATACATGAAGAGAACATGGATTTTGAATTTCAAGGAACTGAATGTTTTTGCAGAAAATGGATTTATACTGGTACCCCCAATATTTGTGAAACTTGAAAAAGCTCTCGACCATTAAATGTTTTCAAAGCTGTTTATATTTCGTTCAGTATTAAAAATAAAATGTTTTATTGCATGGAACAGCTTGAATAAAGCTTTAATTATTGCTGTCTGTAATCCTTTGAGGTCACAGTATATTTTAATTTGATAATAGTAATTAATTTTGCAGTGGAGCCTGGGTGGGGGAGGGGGGCTTGTCAGATTTTTAAAATGTGTGATATAATGTCGTTTGTATTCAGACGTGTGACTGCCTCCCCCAGATAATGCATGGCCAGGTGTTAATTTCAGAATGTTCTTCATTCCAGGAAAGGGCCATTCGTTCTATGAAAGCAAGGATCATCATTATTCGTTCCATGAAAACCAGAATGCGGGGTACCGTAACTACAAGTCCAAGTAAATGTGGCCTTGCCTTGGAGAATGAACAGCTAGGTCTTAAACTGTTTAAGATAAAATAGTAAACCAGGAGCATGCAACTTACTCAAGTCAAGCCACATGCATCCTGATATCTGCTGAAAATGAACAGTTCGGTCAAGTTGGAGATGCATCCTTGTATTATCTTTAAAAGCTGAACAGTTTGGTTTCAAATCATTTGATATACAGCTGTAGCTCAGTTAATTTGATAAGAATATAAATTAAGAAAATAAATGTATATTTCTTTACCAATAGTGCATTTGTTTCATTGTTAGGTGAGTAAATGCAATAATGTGTAGCCAGACATGTACTTTAAATCATTGGGGGTACTGAGATGTATCGTGTGCAAATGCATTTGATATAGTATTAATGATTTGCATGGAGTGGAGAATGGAACAAATGCCAGAAAGCATCATTGTTATGAAAAATGATTTACAATATCAATACTTGTCTTGCTAGATAGCAATATTTTGATGCAATTTGTATGTCTAGATTTTAAATTTAGATTTGTATCAAATCCTTCAGTTTTTTAAGTAATTAAAATTTCAAATTCTAGAATTTTATTGTAGTATGCACTTTTATTGAAAAAGTGCAATATAAATACATGTATTTATAATAATAATAATAATAATAATAATAATTGTTATTATTATTATTGTTGTTATTATTATTATTATTTTGTAGTCTGACAGACACATGGCAGATCTGTGGATACCAGCTGTTAAGAAATGGGTTACCCTGTATAAATAAAGTTTTGAGCAATTTTTGATTGATCTTGGCAGGTAACTCGGATTTAAGATTTTTTGGCACAAAAATATGTAAATTAACTATTTTTTGAAGTTTTGTGCCTTGCATCTTCATTCGTTAACCAACATCCTGGCATGCATCCATTCATCCCAAATGAATATATAATCTCTTCCCCTATTGTTGATCATTGCAGAGAATACACGGTGATAAAGGAGAAATATGCACAGCTAAAAAGATTGCTTGGAGATTCGGTGAGTATGATCATTGGTATCAGATCATGTGATTTGGAACTGTATTTGGTTGTTGCCCATGTAAAAGTTTGTAAGGGCATTCTATGGTACTCTGTTTTTGAGTAAATGTGCACGAGATTGAGTATTACCTTTGCAATCATTCTACACTTGAAGCACGGCTGAGTGAACAGAATATTCTTAAAATCATTCTTAAATAACTGGAAAGTACTGATGGCTGTGTTCTGGCCAGGATATTCCCATGAAAACAGAATGTACCTACTCCAGATAAATTACAGGAAGGCAATAATTATGTTGTTTACTTTTTATCTCCCTTACAGCCAGACCATGGAAGGGGAGCTTTAAGGTATATCACACATATATGTAGAAAATCGAGGCTAGACTTGTGAATGTTATGTCAACTTTTCGTTATCATCATTTTTAAAAGGTAGTAAGTACAGTGGGGTTTCAGAATTAGATTTTCTCATAAAGAAACTGAGGTAAAGCAGCATATTCTCAAATTATGGTCATATTCCAAGCTTCAGGTTGGGAATTTGTTTGGAGGATCCACCAGATTTATATTCATGACAAAGTTGCAATTGGCCCAATCTATTTTGGCATAGTTTGACCACTGTGAATCTGAGCAATGAACAATTGAAACTCTCAAAAACTAACAAAAAATTAAAATAACTCATAGAATTTTTTGTTTTTGAAATCTGCTTCCAGTTATGAGTGTAAAATTTTGGAAATTTGTTACCAGAGCCTGAATAAATTATGCTAATTTATACTAATGTATGCATGATTTTTATCATAAATTAACATAAATTAGTTCTGGGTTCTGGTCAAAAATTTATAATGTATAATTAATTGATGTATAATTATAATGTTCCACAGGCTTAATGCACCTATCAAAGTAAACCCTAAGGGAAGTGAGGGGGGGTGTGTGGGTATTTTATCCAAAAGATAAAAAATTACTCAAATTCCTAATGGTGGGCTAAGAGATTTTTGTCAAAAAAGTACTCAGGGATGAATTTAAATGTCAGATTCCCCACCCAGGGAAGATGGAATTATGTCAAATCCCTTCCCATTGCCTTGTTTTCATACAATTGCTATATTTTGGATGTGGCCTAGACTAGAAGTTATTGTTTAGGGGACTGGAGCAGAATTCAGAACAATTTTAACCAGTTGTTTTTATTCTACTGTGTTCAACAGCCGTGTTTCTGCTGTTTCACCTGGTGCTCCTCTGTCTGTGCACAGAATAGGTAAGTTAGGTTAACAGCTAGCTCATCAAGGTGAGGCATGTACATAAAGGTATGAAAGCTTGATACAGAAGTTACACACTTAGCACTAGAGCTGAGGGCAGAGTCAAGGCAGTTCAGTCTTCCTTCCTCCCTGCCTCCATCCCTTCCTTCCTTCCAACCTTCCTTCCCTCTTTCCTTCCTTCCTTCCTTCCTTCCTTCCTTCCTTCCTTCCTTCCTTCCTTCCTTCCTT
>JANVCK010279830.1:0-14790 GCA_026546655.1 Epizoanthus illoricatus
CCTCCCCTAATGTCCACCAACTTCCGTCGGCCCTGATATATGCATTATATTTGATAATATTTTTAAAATAAATGTTTTAGAACGTAACTGACTAACTAAAGCATAGATTTCCAGGCCTACATACAGCCCAATGATGGATACAAACTGAAAAGAGTCAACTTTGAGGACATACTTAGAATTAGTTTTCAACTAAAACACACACTCTTCTGAGGATATATATGGATGAACGAAAATAGGTGCATTTTGCCAAGGTCTTTGCCGCCTTTGAATTTGACGAAACGCACACACACCTGAGTTGTTTCAGACCTTTGAAAGAATTTTGACAAGGGATTGCTTGCAATCTATTCTGGTGTTAATCCAGTTGGTTTATTTGTCATTTTGGCTTTAGTTTTGATTTGAATACATTATACTATCATAATCTTAGGATAGGTGTGTGAAAAATTCTGTTTTGAATAAATTCCTTAACAACCGTACTATTTCCATAACACGTGACAACTAGCCAATTCTCAGTTCCAAATATCATAAACTGGTGAGCACTGACAAGTATAAAACACTTTTCAGGGCAACTTTTGACATATTGAATAACTTTAGAATATTGATCCCGTCCCTGGTTTTCGATTCCTGACTGACATAACTTTGAAATGTATAATCTTAGATAAAGACAAAAAGTAAATAACCCCAAGAGAGGTTATCCTCTCTTGACAACCCCTGTTTTATATACACTATACACTTTACACAATGGCCATTGAGGCACAGATGTGTCCAGTTAAACGCTGCTAGTATAAAATGGAAGCGCGTGCAAATATCAAGAACTTGTTTAATTTCCTGCTCGACTTTTTATTTGATCGTAATTGCAACTTTTGATTTACGACTGTATTCTAAATCAATATCAGAATATTTTTAATATCGGGTAACTGCTTTATAAATAGAAGTTGAGAATTGTATTGCTTTGGATAAATATTTGCTTTTGATAGCCAGTGGATAGAGCGGGTTGGTGTCAGATAGCCTTCCAGACTTATTGAACAGAAAGCTATATTAAGCGTTTCGTCCCGATATGGAATATATATCAACAGTATTATATAGACTAGAGTATTTTACCGGCAGCCAGCTGTATTGTGTAGGACAGTAGGATGCAATGTATTGTTTTCATTGTTTTTGTCTGGCCATGTTTTACACCTTTTTATATAAGAACGTCTATTTTTTGGGGCCGAGGCTGAACTTTCTTAATTTTTTTTAGGATTTCAGCCTCAAATTTTCTTTAAAACATTCTTTATTTTTTTCATTTCATAGCTGGTTTTAAAATTATTTATTTGCATTTTCTTGTTGCTAATAACAAAGCACGTGACTAGAGACAATTGAAAGTAGTTTGTTTGTGTCGAAGGGATAGATAGAACATGATAAGAGGCATACACATATTGGCAATGATCTGATACAAATCCATTTCTTGTACTTGTACTGGTTATACCAAACTGAAATGTTCTGAGTTCTATCATATCACCTCTCTGGTTACATGTAGTGTAAGCTTGTGTGCAATAGTGAAATAGGGCTCAGATATTACTGCTATTTCTCCACATTTTTCTTCAGTAAAGAACCGATGTATACTGATGTAATATATGTAAAGTTACTTTACAGAATGGTTGGTGATTCTTTACATTTTCAGTATAAAAATAAAAGTTCCCTACTTATCCTCGGCCTGAGGTATGTTCTTCGCATGTTCTTAAATTTTGGGCATTTTTCAGCCTCAACGTTCTTGTAAAAAAGGTTCTTTAATATAAAAGAAAAAGAAGAGTGTATTAGATTTGGCTACCAGTACAAAACTTCCTCGAGGTCTCCTGCCGGCAGAATTTCTACAACCCGACAATTTCTTCTTCTTTTAAAAGGGACACAATTTATCCGTTTTAAACCTTTCAAGCTATTGAATAGCTTGAGTTTTTTTTTTTTGACGCGTACGACAGCGCCAACGCCTTCCGCAACAAAAGGAAGGTGTCTGAAACTCAGCCGGGTTAGTTATTGAGGACCACTGAGGATAGATAGAACAGATTCAGAAAGGAGAGGCCAACTGCGTCGATAAAGATCTATTTCAAATACCAAAAGATTTTACCTGAGTAAATCAAATTTGCATCAAATCAGATGTCTAAATTACATTTTGACGTTGTTGAAGTACAAGTCAACAAACATAGAAAAAGATGATGACATTTTTAACAAAAATCCTTTCAAACAAATTACTATCAAAGTACGAAACTTCTAAATATAGATCTAAAATAGTATCAAAAAGTATTACACAGCACCAAAACTACTTGTAGAATCTGTGGATAAGCCATGCAGAGTAAAAGATGCAAAATTGGCTACAGGAGTCCTGGATGTAAATAGCTGAAGGACAGATATTTAGGTGTACCATGTACTGTTATAATAAAATATACTAGATATAACGCGCGCTCTGATTGGTTGAAACTTGATAGAAAACCTGACATAGAAATTCGTTGTCCGTGCAAAAATATTTCCTGTGTTTTCTACTGAGTTATGGTAACACTTGGGCAAATTTTGTTTGGAAAACGCAAAATATCTGTGGTAGCACGAGCGGAAGGCGCCTTCGGCTCATGTTACCACAGCTATTTCTTGTTCTCCCAAACTTGTACTTGCCATAAATCACATAATTGGTCATAACTCGATGGATAGCACAGAAGTGTTTTCTATTTCTTAAATATCCAAGAACAATATTGTTATAGAGTAGCTTGTTGATATGGAGATTTAGTATCTTTTTCCATCTCACTGGTTCGGAACCCTATCAGATATATTGTTCTTTCCAATCATAATCAATATTCCCTCGCCGCCGTGCAATATCGTCAACAACTGTATATTTTGCAAAACGTCTGAAACCAAATCTGCAGATCAGATGAATCTGCTCAATAAGTCGTTTTCATGCAAAAAATTGTACAGGAAAAAACTGATATTAGAACAATATTTTTTAATGTTCTGCACAGAGCAGGTAAAATATACAAATGACCGAAACCGAGCTATTAGACAAATAATATTTGAAAAATTTACTGTAATTATTATGTGATGGCCATGTTGGTGTACCAAACTGGTACAGCAAGACGGCGGCCAAAAATGTACTCTACAAATAAAGCTGTTCATGCACTTAGAAACACTTTAGTTGTTTATCAAGACGTAATTTTTTTATTTATATGGATTTTCATAACATTTAGGAAATAGGGTGAGTCAGACTGTCATAAAATTTACAATACTGCAACTCAACGAATAATCGTATCGACGTTAAATTTGCAAAGAATACTTTTGATGCCGATATCTGAATCTTGTCAAAAGAACGGCTTTACCGATATTGTAATTTAGATTTTAGAGTTTTGATGACATCACGTGAAAATAATCTATGGAAAAGACACCGCTCAGATACTAGGTCCTCGAGTAAAGGTTGTTTCCATATTTTCTTATAGAGGTAACTCGTCGACGAAGGAAATACTTTTGCGTTTGTTTGTGATGGGTCACCGACCGGTCGCAAACAAGACGTAAAATCCGAAAAAACAAATTGTCGTATTCCACCATGACGTCACAGTTTGTTTACATTTTACACTTGCTTTTAAGAGAGAGAAACTCTTGTTTTTGTTCATTTTAATTCATTTTCACAACGAAATGATTATCCGTGTTACTGTTGCATTGTGGAATTAAAGTGGGGGAAAACAAATGTAAACAAACCGTATTTGACGCCAGTTCAGACACTAGCCAAGCTGTGAAACAACTTTGCAGCTACGTTTCAGTGTTCATATGATAATATGAATCAGATATCACATAAAGTCGATAGATTTGAATCTTTATCAGCAAAATAAGTCGCTGTTTGTTTACATATTGAAAAACGGCTATGACGTAATAGTGAAATGCTGCAAATCTATCTATACACCAGAATATCACGATATGGAAATACCTTCGCAAACAGTTTGCATTTCAAGTTTACGACGTATTACGTCCATATGGAAAACAACCTTAACACCTCCATTGTCGTTGATACTTATATTTCATATTCCAGACTTAAACGATAAAATATATACCAAAGTTCAGACTAAAACAGCTCGAAAACCATACGCTATGCGGAGGCACGTTTCCGTACTGAGTACAAGTACAGGAGCACCCACCCCCTCCCCCCTGGGATCAATGTTCTAGAACTGCTGGCTACATCGTACGAAACATTGAAACGCATCTAATCTCGCCCAGTTAGATATTTATACTTTATTACAATTTAATGACTTTGAAAAAGACAAAAAATATATAATTTACAAGCCATTTGGACGGTTTGTAAAAGGACCAGATGTCCCACACTAAGACAACCCACCAATACAAAATTGCAGTATAAAACAAGATAAATATAGCATTTTTTAATTAATATTTTTCTGCCCTGCTGAAAGTTTTTCGTTTTGTTTGAATAACGCAGCACGAGCATCTTCCCCGAGATCCAGGATCATCTCAAACCTTCGATCTTCTCTTGTGTACCGTGGTCCTTGCATACAGAATTCATTTTTCAAAAATATGTAACCTATCAGTGGAAATTCTACACCCCTTCAGCTTCTGTTCATACAGCTGTTTATAGATTACATAACCTTAGATCGCATCTGGGACTGCTCCGGCCACGATGCATGACTCAAAGGATGACAATTAGGACCTTAAGATTAGCACATTGTGGTCTTCGCTGTCAGCTTGATTATGGCCAATTGTTGGAACATAGGAAGGTGAGAGTCCCTTTCTAGTTTCCTTGCACAGTCAGCTTGTAGCAGCTAAAGGTCGTCAGAAGGCAAGTCATTAGCTGCTGCATCAATCATTCAATTAGTGGCCGAATTTATACTAGAAATGAATTATCTGCGAAAATGGGTTATCAGTTATACCGGCAATTCGTCTAGAATCGATCTAGAAATAAATTCGAAGATGTATTTTGATGGATCTACTAGACGCCATGTCGCAATACATAACATTCCATAACTAGCGGCCATTAAATACCAATCCTCGGACGAATTATATGCCTATCTCCATGACGTACTGACCGGTGCTGACAGACGAATTACGCGCGCAGACGGCTATTATGTCAATTATGGGCCCAATTTTCATCTTCGCAAGATTCGTCAGTCATAGACGGATCAGAAAACGACTTTTGACGTATTCTTGATGTTAAAGTGTTACGAAATGGAGGAGGACGGATTGTTACTACATCTTAGGCAAATGACCTGTCAAACACCATCTTTTGATTTATTTCTAGGCGAATTATGCGTCAGACGGTGGCGAATAACCCGTCTGGACGGATAATTCGTCACAATCTAGTGTAAATCCGGCCAATGAATATCAAAATTAAAATTTTAGTTTCAATGCTTACAATTTTACAAGCCAAGACTGAACCTGGAAGAGACGCGAATTGTGAGTTCGGAGTTGGGTGTCTTGCGACGTTAATTCGAGTCGCTATTTGAATATTTCTGGAGTCGAAGTCGTGAACACAGGATCAGTTTCAAGTTTACCTTGTTTCATTTTGAGTTTGATTTTTCCCGAGATTTTTATTTTTAGCTTTCATCAGCATCACTTGACACTTCGAGGTCATCGTGTATCTATCACATACTATTATAAAGTGCTGATAAATTGTGAAACGCCATTCACTCAGGTTTTTTTTGTATCGTGGAACGGGTATTTGGAGATGTTTTGTAGCGCGGCGGACCCACAACCCGAACTGATTGCCCTTGCTTTGGTCTCCGAGGCGACGCAAAATAATTTTAGAAACAATAATACTTTTGTAAATTTTGCCTGACAATTAGAGATGACTTAATGTTCATTCTTTTACTTCCTGGAAGAAACCCCTTTTCCTTTCGCGATTCGCCGACCTGCCGACCGTAGAAGAAAGCCACTTTTATTCTTCGCGGGAAATATTACCATGGAAACCACTTGATTGACAGACCTAGAACCGTGGGCGGGTCAGAGAACAAACAGTTTGTCAAGGCGTCGAATAACTGAGTGCGAACGCCGTTTCCTCTTTTGATAATATTTAGAATTTCTTCTTGATTTTTTGTACGGGTTTTAACACGAAATCAGAGTCTTGATAAGCTTCTTCAGGAGTTAATTGAAGCAAAAGACTGGACCTGGCGTGATTTTGGAGTTACAACAATGGCTTACCGAGGCCTTGATCTTGGAGAGGAAGACTCGACCTCGAGACTCAGACTGCTTCGCTCAGTTCGTCAACAGGTAATTTGTATTTTAATGTATGCTTCTATTCGTTGTTTAATACGCAGAGCGGTTCTTTGGCCATATTATGCTGCAGGAGTTATCATTAAAAAGCAGGGTTTGACTCCAGTCTATCTGTTTGCCGTATCTCATGTGCTTGTGACCAAAGATACAAATTTACTTGCCGACATACACATTAGTTACACACATTGCTGCCAGTTTTCAACGTGCCACAGTAGATCACAACCAGTTTCTTATTGTAACTTTTGCAGGAAGCACAATTTCAACAGTTAACAAGAGAACTTCAGGAAGAACGAGCGAATGTTGCTGATCAACTGGAGAAGGTAAGTTGTCTCTGACTGATTGTATCGTCGTGATTTTCATTCGAGAATTTTATGTTGTTCGATTCCCGCGGTTGTAGATTACAGAAAAAGAATGGCAATTCTTTATCTTTTCAGTGTAAATATGGCTCAGAAACCGCGAGTGTGAGCTCTTTGGGGAGGTGAGTAAAAGCTTAAAATGTATTGTTTACGGCGGCTATTTTATATTAAATACGTTGTCTAATGTCATGATAGACGTCGATAAAAGAGACCTGCTAATTCGCGGACCGTGCGGTGAATCGGCCAATTTCGAACCAGATTTTATTGTAGTAGAAAGCCTCGTCCCAACTCTTGCAAAGCTGCGATTATTAACAATTGTAGAATGATCTCGGACGTGGTTTCGTCCACTATGGGAGATGAAGCGTAAAATATTCACTATAGAGAACTACGAAAAATGATTTATTGACGGGAGTAAATTTGTGTACCTGTATTTGACTATTTCTAAGTTTATTACCAAGGACGCACAAAAATGCCAAAAGCGATATTCTGTCGTCAAAAGGTCTACAGAGGTTAAAGTTAAAGACACCACTAATCATTCATTCTCAAGTGAGATGCCAGATTTCAGCAGCTCAAAGTTTGTGTTGAAACGAAACAGTGACTTTCTAGACATATTTTGTTTGGTTTCTAGATGTTGATGTAGACTTGTAGCTTTCTCTCACGGCCTAAACGGAAATATATGCAATTGTCAATGTCCATTTCGACTTGATAGGAAATGTGATAAGTTCTCCCGGTAAGTGTTGCCAGATCTAGATTCTTCGTAACACAGATACTTGTACGCTTTATAGCGCAAGCTGTCGTAGTATTATTTGAGTCACGGAAGTTTACCACAGCATTCCATCTAAACAACGCAGGTACAACCACCTATTATGGATTTATGGTAAATAGTTTCTGTGATTCAATTTTGGCACTTCCAATCTACTCAAGATTCGCTCTGTTTACCGTACGATTGAAGAAGTTTACATTGTAAGAAAACTTGCCATACTTGGTATTGTGTCTGCAGTTGATGGTTATTTGACTAAACGTATTCACTTTATATATATTGCAGTATAGTGTTTTCCATTCATATTTAGTGCCCTACGTTGCAGAATAAAATGTTTTGGTCAATAACCCGGGGCCAATAAATTACAAGTTGCTATATTTTGTAATAATACGTCCATATTTTTTCTTTTCTATTTTGTAATTTTTTTCTGGACCTGTGTTTAAACCTTATTACGAAGACAACAAAGCCTGCTGTGAAACTGACAAGGTGAAATGTATCAGTTGGGAAGTACATTCCACCACCCCACAGATTAGGAAGCTGTTTTTGTTTAAAAAAACAGGAATATTGTTACATTGCTCGCTGTATGTGCTACAAAACTTTGGACTGGGTTTGGTTTATGAAACTTTCATTCCTCCAAATCACTTCTAACTGGACATGCAGCTCTGTTTTCTTTTTTGGTTTCACTTCAGTGGATTATTTATTATACTTTATAGTTAAATTACTGGTTTAACAATACTGGATTTCATATGCTTTAGGCATCATTTTTGATCTGACAGGTATTGACAACATCTGATGTTTATAATGTGTGGTGTGCCCTTGTTTCAGAACTTGCTGAAATTTAAAATTAGCTTCAAGATTCAAATACTGATGGCATGATGCCTTTTGCTGAGTGATGCTTTAATTTTCCAAGCCCTGCTTGGAGTCATTGAAATGCCATAAAACAGAACCTCCAACACCATGAGTAATACATGACACTGCATTAAGAAAGATCTAGTGCCACTGAACTATAATTGTTAAGTCTACAGGAAACATATTTGAAAGGAAGCAAAACTTCAAATATCTGATTTCAAAATATATTTTATGTAGCACTGAAAATTATATCAACTTCAATCCTTGTGGTTTTCTTGTTACAGTTCCACTGATGAATCATTTGTTTGGAGGGGCCATGGTCCAGGTAGCGTTGGCGATGATGCCGACATCCTGACAGATGAAGAAAGTCAAATGAGTGGTTCAGAGCTAGTTGATTCTTGCTTGTGAGTTATACTTGTAGAGTTAGTGTCAGTGATCCTTTAAGTTTTTTCCTTTGATGTTTGTTTGCTAGATATAGTTGTAAACATATGTATAATATTTGGCTGTGGTCTAACACCACTCTATCTTGCTTTATTATTCCCAGTGTCACACATCAGGATATATATATGTTACGGTAGTTATCCACTATTAAGCCGTGTGCACTTGCTATTGGGCTGCATTCCCAATAAACCTTTTTACAGTTCCAAATTGATACAAACCCTCTTCCTTTTGATATGCAGATCAGTTTTTTAGTATGCTAACTAATTTAATGTCTCAAACAATGCAAGTTCAACCTTGACCTCAGTGGCAAGCAACAACCTTCACAGAACTGCAAAATGGTCTATTCAGTAACATGTTGAGAATGAAGTCTTGAAAAGCTTAGTTTAACAAAATACTCAGTAATATATATGCCACAACCCAAAGTTTCAGTGAAACTTGGTTAATGACTGTACTTCTTCTACTTGAAGATTGGTTTTTAAAAGTTCAGAAGGTCAAAATTGCTTGTATTGTTCAAAAATATTGTAGTTGTGATCCAATCACGGAAATTAGTGAACACCTGTAAGATTTCATTGTCCGAGAGAACATCGACCAGTTGAGTACATGCATCAAAGCATTTTTATTCAGGACATGAAGAAGGGAAGCAGGATAATTGTATTTTTATTGTATTTGTCTTATTCAAAATCAAAACTGCAGCTCTAAGATACAGAAAGTGGTATCAAATAGCAGAAACTTCCAATTCCGATTTTCTCCAAAGGAGAAACTTGTGAACATAGCTGATTAAAGTGAAATCACAATCTAATGTAGGATCAAGTTGGTGCTTGGTGTAGTAGGTTGCAAAACAAGTTAGGAAAGTTTGAGATGGCATTCCATTTGTGTGCCGAGCTCAATACTTGGATAAGTAGTACAGAAAAAGAGCGATGTCTGGAAAAGTTTGGTTGAGCAGATTAAGTTAGGTATGGTAGTCTAGATGATACAAGGGTAAAAGCGTTGCATCCTAAGAGTTCTTCAGGACAATGTTTTATCGGATGCATGGTGTGGAGCTTTTCAGAACACAGACAATGATTTGCACATCAACCTACATTGTTTCTAGTCTGGAACAGGGTACATTTTTGCAGCTTTGCATGGAACAGGGTGGCAAAAATTTCCTTATCTTGGTCTGGACCAGGGTCAGGGTCTCAAGGGCTCAGCGGCACCCTCCTACCCTAACATTTAGGGAGTACACCCAGGATAATTATATTGAACATTTGTATAACTAGGAGGTATGAAGGATATTTTTGTGTCTAGTAAGAATAAAACAATTGATTTTGGGATCTTCTTGAGAAAAATGGCAAACTTATGAGTATAATTGTTAATACAAAATTAATAAGAATGTATTGGGCATTTTAGGGGTATGAATAGTTAAGGTGTTTGGGACATAATTTTTAGTTTACTTTTTAGACCTCATTTGGACCCCGTCCCCATGATAAGAATGCTGCAGTATAACCCTGGCATAATAACAGTTGTGTATTGATTACTGTATTTTGTTCAATCACTGTACAACCATAATTTATGTAAGTTCCGTTATACTACACAGGTGTGCAAAGGTGCAGATTTACTGTGTCAGTGTGTCTTCAAGTGCACATCATTTTGTTGTGTCATGTTTCAAATGATAGTTTCTCTGCAAGGGAAACAGTTGTAAGACAGGTTGTGACAATAAAGGAACCAATCAACTATATCAAATGGTTTTAATATGCATCATTAATTATATTGACTAGTATTTATTTATAATAAATGCTGGTAAAGAAAATTGAAATTGACATAGAATCTTTAGGCCTACAAATAGGTTGAGTATTCCTGTCCCCAGAACATTCTGTTGTTGAACGGACATATGTCACCTGGCTAAGGATTCTCTTGATCTAATACCTGCAAATGTGCACATCAAATTATTCTATAGAATGTGTATTTGTTTAGCTCATCATTATTCATAGACATGTTCAAAATTATCTTGTAAAGAAATGTAATTAGTAAACAATGTTTTCAATTCTGTTTGAATACATGTATTATTTTGCTCTGTATTGCCCTTAAGTTCCAAGTAGCCATAAATGCAGAGTAGTAGCACATCATAAACAAATCTCCAAGAGTCAGTAACAGTTCAGGATGGAATAACAGTATATAGTGGGAGATCTTCAGAAGTCAATAATAGAACAGACTGGAACAACAGAATAGGCTGGCAAATATTGGAAAGTCAGTTTAACATTAGTCAAAACAAAACAGGAGAAAGACAACAGCAATAAAATATTTATTGTGTTAGTAATTATTATCCAGTTATTTGTCAGGTAAAAATTGTTAAATTTAGTAAGTATCATCAATATTAAGTTTAATAAATTTAGTAAGCATCAATTAGCTTATATAGAGCAGAAAATGTATTTGAAATAACATTAATATGTATGTGTATATATGTATGTGTACATGCATGTCACTGTATGTATATGTATGGCAATTCAGCACGAGAGAGTATCATTGTTGACAGTGTTCATACAAATGTGCAACTGTTAAGCCCCCATTTGCTATAACTGAGATCATATCCTGCATCACAAATTTTAATATTTGATATCTGCTTAACTGTAATCTCAACACCACAAAATAAACTTATTTTGTTACAAAATGAACTGCTGTCGACATTTCAAATATCATCAAATTGCATACAATCCAATTAACCAATTATAAGCTAAAATTGGGATATTTATAACCTTGGATAAGAGCAAAGACTTGGTTGAGACTTCAGCAAATCGATAGTTATAGCAAATCTTTGATATTATGCTGCTGTTTGTGATAACAGCAGGTGTTCTGAGTGTTGGAAAAACTGTTGATGGCATACAGGAAACATACTTGTATACTGCATAAAATTGTATTTCAGTTGTGATGGTTTTGGGAAAGTTAATCCATATTATCCTTCCACAAATATAGAACATATGGACAGTAATTGTTTTGCAATTTTAAAATTAATTACATGCCATGAATAGTTAAGATTCCAAATTGTGTTATCTTGGTATGATATCTGGTGAGTTTAGTTGGTTGACAAGTGATTATTCCAAGTATCGGCGGAGTGCCCCAGAGTGGCTCTTTTTTATGTACAAGCCTTGATTAGTTGAGTTAAACCTTTTCCAATGATACAGTCAGCTTTGAGGTAGAAACTCAGCCTTCTGGGATGAATTAAACTTAGAAAGATATAATTTTGCACAGTCTGTCAAACACATCAACATCTTGCTCTAAAGTTGTCAGTTTGTAGATACATGTTATATTACATTTATTTAGGAAAATTCATTATGCAAATTTATTTCTACTTGCAGTTCAATACTGTCAAGTCAGTTCAGTTGCTGTCCAAGTTATTTACTAGATTGCAGCAGAGTAACTTTGCTTTTACTTTTACGTGTGTGAGGAATCATATTCATCTGCATATTTTGCTGTTTTTTACCAGAAAAGTTCTTCAAGAACGAGGTCTTCCAGATTCAAGGTATGTACCTTAAACCATGCGGTGAAATTGATACATGGTACACTGTTCACAGTATATTCACAATTGAAGTTATTGTGATTAAGAGTACATACAAGAAACATATTAATTTTTGTGAAGTTTCATAGAGATCTATAGTAAACTTCTGACAGATTTAAAAATCTCTAACTTTGCAAAGAATATTGTATACCAGCACTTTATTATTAGGTAGAAATTCTTACCACATTTCTTACTTGGCATCCAGTTTTTTTACTCATACATTCTTTATTACTATTTCCCACTGTATGAATATTTCAAAGTATCACAATGATCTTGAAAGTGAAGGTGCCAGCAACTTCTAAATGTTCTGCAGTTATACCAATTGAGTTAAAGATTTCTGATATGTAATTAGTTTTGCTTTCGATTGCACTTGATAAAGAATAAATTAAAATGAAATATTTTTATCTCTCTATCATTAACTCACCTCTTTGCAAAATGTTGTAGTTTGTTGGAAATTTCTTATAGGTTTTTGGACTAAAATGATATGTAATTAATCGATGAATTTTATTTGGTACCAGTTCCAGTGTGACAAGTTGATATTTTACTGTTGTAGTGGCAAAACTAACATAAGCCTAGTAATTTGGTTTTATTTCAGGCTTCCTCACCACTATCTAGCTTGTAATCAACTCTGTTAATCTGTCAACCCTGTAAAATTCTAACAGTGTTCCTCAGAACTGTTTTACTACTCAGCTTTTTGGCATATCTTTGTCGCACTTACTACAGGGTGGTAAAGGAAGTTCCAGATAATGGATCACGATAAAATGTTGAGCATTAATATAATGGATCATGATATCTCCCACTTATATTTCAGAGACGACCTTGCTCCTTTGCATAACAGAAGAATGGAGTCACCATCAGGAATATCTGGACAGTCAAATCGTCTGATGAGCCCTAACTGGGAGAGAGATCTCATGGATGCAGGTAAACACAGGTTATACAAACCATAAGAAATTGATTTCTAATATCTCCTAAACTGAAAGCTGAAATCTAAAGCCTGGTTTTCATACTTTAAACTTCTTGCTCCTTAAACATTTTTGGAGTGGGCTTATTATTGGGATCTTTCATCTTGTAAATGACTATACTTTAAGTACATTAGTATAGAAATATAATCAAATGGGCTTATTTTCGGAGTGGGCTTATTATCTGAAGGATCTAACTGTCTGACATTTGGGGGGCTTATTTTCGGAGTGTACTTATAATTATTCAGGGGGGGCTTATACTTGAAAGTTTATGGTATGTCAGAAAAATTCCAAACAAACGGGGATTTCGTTGTTTCCTGACCATCCCTGATGCTCCCAATGTTCAGTAGAATCATCAACTCTACTGGAGGATGCCATTATATTTGTGACCTTTTTGGAGAATGAAACCAAGTATAGAGGTTTCGTATCAAGCTAGACATATTGCCAACATCATAGACTTTCATGATCACTAACTATTGCAGAAATCTGGGATGTGTTGGCAAAATAGAAACGCTTTCTATTTTCCCGATTTATCCCCAACAAAATATATATATATATATATGTTATCCCAGACAATCAAGGACATTTCACCTTGTCATGTTTTCTGTTTTCAGGAAACAATGAAATCTTTGATCATTTGGAATTTTCCAGTAATATGAAAACCAGTATTTATACTGTCTGTTTCACACCATCTCATTTTCGACATTAAGAATGTCACTAGGAACCCTTGGAACAAAAAATTGGTGGTTGAAACTGGGGGTGGGGGTGGTTTTTTTTCCATGTGCTGACAACTGTGTCTGGTGAAAAAAAGCAAGTCCCTATCTGGAGCATGTGTTTTGAGCTGCTCCCGTATAAATTAGTTTTAGTTTATACCATAATTAAAATAGTGGATTGTGGCTTAATACTGAATAGAGTATGTTACTATTGAAACTAAACCTGTCAAAACTTTGTTCTTAGTGTCTTGTTAAAATTTTTTTTTGGGGGGGGTAATATTGAGTGCAGCTTAATAGCCGATAACTATGGTAGATATTTTAAAGGTAACAAATCTTTTGTAGATGTTACACCAGGAGGACCTCAGGGAGTCAAAAAAGTTGTAACTCGGACAGAAGTTAGAACTGTGAAAACTGTCAATGGCAAGGTTATACAGGACGATCTGGAGACCCGCACGTTTGGCAACAATAGAGGACTTACAAATGGAGAGAGACACCCACCTAAAGGATATGCCTCAGCTGACGAGTATGGGACAGGGAGACAATATGGTAGTCGTAGTGGGTACTCATCTGGAGAAGATGGACGGACCACACCCACGGCTAATGGCCCTACAGGATATATGTCAGATGGTTATCGATCACCAGGTACTGTGTAAAATTATAGAACTATGGTCAACTACAGTTATCTTGATAACTATTTCTACTGCTCTTGAATGCAGGGTTCTCAGTTGAACCCATAACACCTGTCATGGGTGTAACAAGTAGATGTTACAACTGTAAAAATCAGAAATTGTCATGAGTAGTGAGGTGAATGAGTGTGCTCGATTTCCCGTTATGGGTGAGACTGACAATGTTGCACCTAGGCCTAATTGCTGGCGAGCGAAGCGAGTCAGCACCATATATGCGTACAATATCTCGATTTTAGAAGGATTTCGTTCCAATTCCGGGTTCCAGTGTT
>JANVCK010280052.1:0-14782 GCA_026546655.1 Epizoanthus illoricatus
GTTTGAAAACAGGAAAAAAATAGCATTGGAAAATAGGAAAAAAATAGGAAGAAAATAGACTTGGTTTTGGTGAGGGACTATTCACAAAATAGTCCTTAAAAACCATAAAAGTCGTTAAATTTTAATTTCCGAATATTGAGTACTCAAAAGTCCATGAATTTTCTAAAAACCTTCCAAAATTCACGAAAAGTCCTTAAATTATATTTTCCTGATGTCTGTCCAAAAAGTTGGCATTTATTCCTTAACAAATGCAAGTTTTTTGGAATATCTTTTTGGAAAGTTGGGTAACAGGAATCCTTGAAACAACTTAATGATATCATGAAAAGTCCATGAAAAGTCCTTAAAATGTACTCTGAGATTAGGGGAGAAGCAGAAGCCAGTCAACACTGCACGCTTCTTTAGTCTGTTCCCACTTGGCACATAGCTAAACATGTATTGCCAATAATGTTAATCAAGCATACACTTCAGTCACAGAAATTATCTTTATTTATCTTCTCCTTACAATACAAGTACAAAATAAGCTGTATAACTAATGAGAATGAAGGAAATAATCACCATATAATTTATCACTTCTATTCTGCATCTTACCCACATATTTAGATGGCTAAAATTGGCTTGTGGAGGTATGGGCTTGAGAGGAGATATATCGTGGGAGGGAGTTTATTTTTGTTTCTGATGCTTGAGGAAGATTTATTAGGCAGAATACAGATAATACATGTACAATATTATATTGATTATCAAAATATTATTTTACAGTATATGATTTATAAGGTACTTGTTTGGGACAGCATCTTCCAGAGTTGTCAATATTGGAGTTTGATAGTCGGTCTCAGACACCTAGGTGTGCTTGGTAGAGCTGTGCAGTAGTTGATATGAACAGTCTGACTCACTGCTTTGTGTATGATCAGTAGAGTTGTGTGGCTGTTGACATCAACAATGTGATTGAGTTTCTACTATGTGCTTAGTCAGTAGAGCAGGCAGCTGTTGACATCAACAATCTGAGTCACTGCTCTGTGTATGATCAGTGCTGTTGTGCGGCTGTTGACTGCACAGAGAGGGTTGTACAAGCACAGTTTGCGCACTTCCAGAATAGATTTTGGATTGTGGGGTTTCTTCAGTTAAGTTGTTCTTTACTATCAAGTATTTAGGTTGTGGAGTTGATTTTCGCTCTATGATGGGTATATCAGGAATATGTTCCATGGTGTCTGTTGGCACTGTTTTGGATCTGTGCCCTTCAACACTGTGACTGTAGCTGTATCCAAAATATACAATGAAACCTGAAAATATGATAGATCATTGTTGTTAAGTGTTTTGTTTTAAATTAATTTATTTTTATTTAAAACTTTGTTTCAGTGCCATGATAAAATAGCAGTTACACATCACTAATTGGGGATACTATGAAGTAGTGATAAAAATAATGAAATTAATAGTATACAGTGTAAATGACCATGAACATTTCTGTTTCTGTCGGCCTCTTTGTATGTGTATGTCCAAGTTCAACCTCAGATCTATACTAAGTTGCTCTTCTATTTCTGTCAGTTGACTTCTCAATATTTCTGGTTGTTAAGCCATGTCTTTCCTCAGACACAAATGAAGTAGTAAGACTTACCGAATACCATCCAAACACTGAACCTGATGTAAGTCCAATACTGCAGCCTGACAAAGAGAAACAGGTTGATAAATATGCTCAGAGCAGGGACATATGGCACTGCGGGCACCGTGAAGGGGAACCTGGCACTAGTAGTGGGCTGTTGACGTAGAATTAACAAACAAATGAAGGCGATAAGTGATGAGGTAACAGTCAGTAGTATTGCTACAGGCCGGTACATAGGCGTGTACCACCAGTTGCTAAGTAACATGACATTGAGACCAGACAGTGCTAATAACAAGACTCCCACTGTAACATCAGCAGTTACAGGGCTGTACAAATGAGTGGGTTCTTCATTGTTTGTGTCATTAGGTGCAATTTCTGTAGCTGATACTTTCTCGTAATTTCGTACTGGAAAGAACTTGTTAAGAAATGTCTTGCTTGGGCTATTATAAACTTTGCATTTGTTGCCATGGTCACTGTTGTTGTCTAGGCTTTCATTGGTATCGGAGTCGTTTTTCGCAGTCTGAGCCTCTGGCTGATATCGAGCTAACAGCACTGATATGGCTACCATTGTGTATGGGACCAGACAGCAGATAGAAACCATTTCAACAAGTTCCATCATGTCCAGGAAGACTGCCAGTAACGAGATTATAAAGCCACAAGAGAGTATCGCTGGGAGTGGTACTCGGGTTCTTTTGTGTACCTTAGTGAAGGCGCTACACAGAAGCCCGTCACATGACATGGAGTACAGTAACCGCGGCGTTGAGAACACAGTAGACACTAGGCTGCCCAGCATAGCGCACAGGGCGCCTGCAGCAACAATATACTTAGCGGGGTAGAAACCCTTAGTTGTGAAGGCTTCTGCCAGTGGATTGTACGTATTCAAACTATCATACGGGACCATTAGTGTTAGTACAGTTGATACAGAAAAGTATGCCACAAAACCAATGCCCAGGGTCAGGAAAATACTCCGCGGAATCGTTTTCTGTGGCTCTATAGTTTCTTCGCCAGCAGTTGTTATACAATCAAATCCGGTAAAACCGTAGAAGCACCGAGTTGTGGCTTGCAGGATTCCGGCGACACCGTACGGCGCGAACTTGTCAGCCGTGGACCAATTGGAAGAGTCCAAGAAGGGCAATGAAGCTCCAATGATAAACAGCACAACAGTTACGTTAAGCAGTGTCACACCATTCACGACATATCTGGAGTAGTAAACCCCCCCACACACGACACCAATTGCCACGACAGCTATCGCCAGAGCTAGGAAGTCAGGGAACTCACTGATAGCTGCACTGTGCCATTGCGCCACTTCCGTGGTGAAGAATTTGTAGATAGCTCCTTGTAAGAGAGAGTTCACATATATACTGCAAGCCCTGGCGAGCGAAGCGGCGTCAATAATGTATCTCAATAGCAGGCTCCACCCAACCATGAAGGCCCAAATTTCGCCCATGGATATGTAGGTATATATGTAAGCTGAACCAGCCTTTGGAATACGAGATACAAACTCAGAAAAGCATAGCGCAGCTAACAATACGGCTACAACTGCGATGCAGAGAGATATTACAACTGACGGACCTGCCATTGTATGCGCTAGTTGCCCAACGACCACATATAGACCTGCATCTACAACCGCGCTAATGCCGAATGTTGTTAGATCGAAGGTTGTGAGGCATTTTTGTAGCGGACTTTCAAAGAACCAGGAGTCTTCCGTCTTTTTTCGTGTTAGACTTGAGAAAAATCGGCGTAGATCCATTCTGGTGAATCCCTGCAGTTGTTGTAACTGTCGGATGATTTTCGCGAGATGTCTATTTTATTGTACCTGGGTGCCAGAGGTACAGCTTGCTAAGAGAATGAAGCAATGGACGCTGTATATACCACTCTTGATCGTCATGATGGCTCTGTAACCTCTGGTATTCAGGGAAATTGTATCACCTCTGTAGACACTAGTGTCCGCTGTGAAATGTTTATAGATCAGCTAAGGATGGGCTCCTACGCGAAAAGTTTATACAGGTTCAAAGAAGGGAGGCGAGGGCAAAGGTCTTTGACGAACCTTGAATTTTCTGGTTGGATGCTTTGCCGATATTGATTATCAGTGTAAAATAGTACTGAAAAACATGTTTTTCGTCAAACCGATGCAAAACTGGTTCAGAGTATTTGTTTGTATCTCGTAGTTTGGTAACTGCTTATTCATTTCAGAAAGTCGGGGGAAGGAAGGGATTCTGTGCCGTGGCCATGGAATCGTTGAATTAGATATAACAAGTTGGCACTAAGAATTTATAATGTATTCTTCCCTTGTGTAAAATGGCGTTTCCACGTCAACTTTTCTCGATCCTGAAACAATGAAATTTTTTCGAAGTAAGGAAAGCTACTAATGGAACTGTTTTTTAGAAGATTTAAGAAACGCTAAAATTTAAGGCTCCTGTATGTATCCTTACACTGGACAATGCTAAATCTTGTTTTGTAAAGACATCTTTGTTGAATTAATTTGCCAGTTGACTTACCAGTGATCAACCATGGAAACTTGAAGTTGTTTGCATGCTTCCGTAGTCGTGGCATGAAGTGTCAATTGTGGTGTTCCAATATACATAAGAGCTTGTTAAATAAATTTTAGTTGGCGCCATAAATTGTGGTTTTTTCCTGAACTTGATTTTTCATATATGATATATAGAAGGCGCGTACGATAGTGCGTTTTCACTGGAATTTGAAACAATTTCAATCGAAATTGTCTTTAAAAGTTGTTGACTTTACCGCTGTGTATGGGAGATGTATGTGTACCCGATCCGTTTCTTTTTATGTAAATGTTGAAGTTTTTAAATGAAAATGCAGATTAGAGTGTAGCTCTGGCGGCAAGTCCGATTCGATATGGGCTTAGTGCTATGCACCGTTTGCCGGTGCATTCAGTTATTCATGGAGAAATGAAGATGTTGAGAAACATTTAGCTTAGTGTTGTGGGATACGTTCTGATCCTCACAATTCTGATATATATTCACAGAAACATCGAGCCTTAGTATTAAAGGGAATAGTGGACATCTTCTCCGCTTAGACTTAATTCCCATACAAACCACTCATATAATTGAAAATAATTCTAGAACTTTTCCAGATAATTCAATATAGCTTCACTGGGTTCGTGCACGGTGTGTTCACGTGCTATTCGATAGCGAAATGAATTGTGGTTATTTCAGTTGTATATACCGGGAGCCTGTATATCGCGAGACATCTGGCAAAAGCTTCCAGAAAAAACGCAAAACAAGTCCCGAAAATTCCCCGTTTTTATACACCATTTCAGCAGGGTTTCAAATACTTCTTACACAGATTTCCATGTGTGACTCTAGGGTACGAGGTAACTTGTGAGAACTAAAAGCCTTCGGGTTCATCCACTGACGTCACAGGAAAGGAAAGCTCCAAATAAGGAAGGCACATCCCAGAGGACTGGGAACGAGAGTGGCTTGCACGTACTGGTATTTGCCAAACCAGCGAAAAGTGCTTCTGGCGCGTCCAGCGCTATTCACCTCCCGCCACATGCGAGCGTGTGCCTAATATGTGAAGTAAATTTTGCTTTTCTTGAAGAAAATAAAGCTCTAATTTCAGTCTCTATTCACTGGTTTGGTAAATACTAAAACAGTTATTCCCTTCAGTGTCGGTGCCTAGCGGAAAATATTCACCACCAGTCACCTCCACTTCAGGGAATAATTGTTAATTCTTCTCTGGATATCAACCTTTATATGCTAATATGTTATCGGCAACAAGATGGGCATACTTTTAAAATAATGCTGTTAAAAAGGTTAATAAATTTTGTTTAAGTTGCCAAGAGACCCTGTGTTCATTTAGAACTAAATTACAAATTTACAGGTTGTAATTAAGAGTATCATTAGCTAGTGTATATAAGAATAACAAGACAAATTACAATGGTTACCCAGTTAGTTACAGTCTCCCCGATTAGCAAGGTGCTTGTACCGAGCTATAAGACTGACACTCAAAATAATGTTGTTTATCATTATTATTATTATTATTATTATTATTATTATTATTATTATTGTTGTTTTTGTTGTTATTATTACTACTATTATTGTTATTATTATTATTATTACTACTACTACTATTAATGGTCTATATAAAAGGCTACAATACAAAGTTAATTAGGGAGCTACAGCCCTATGGGTATCTTAACATGTAGAAACCATGAACACTTCGTAAGCAAACTTAGTTAACTCGTTTTGTGTCAGTAGCCTTTACTTAGGTTACAACTAATGGTCAGAGCCTTCTACGCCTGTACAATCTTGCAGGAAACTATACTAATTGAGTAGTACAATGGATGTTATAGCTTAGTTCCAACTACATTTGACGATCAGTTTTACGAAACCTCTTATCATTGTTTATAAACATTTAGCTTAACAACGAGCTGGCAAATCTGTTTGAAGCAGCAAAGGTCATGTGCTCCTCACAACAAATGCTACTTGTTTATCTGTTGAAACAACTCGGAAGAAGGTACGGCGTTGGGATTATTACTGAGATGTCAAGCAAGAAGGAACTAGAATGGATCGTACCAGCTCAGTACAGGAAGAGTCAGGTAATTATAACATGCAGAGACCTGTATTGTTTTGACTCAGTTTAGTATTCGTTTTTAGCTAAAGTATTTCCAGATGTTTAGAAAAATTAACGTTTATTACCAATTAATTATGATTCGTGGCTTGCGCGTCGACATTTGCATTACAGCTGTATGGAAATCAAAGTACCGTTTGTGCAGTGATATCTCAACAGGTATATAATAGGCATACAATGCATGAATGAAATATCATTAAAATATCACAAACACGATTGACTTGATTTTTTGGTGGACACACGAACAATCAGGAGTGATTATATAGAGAACAATTGTAGTCATAAGTGGGATATTCGCGATATTCCACGCGGACAGATTGGAAACTAGTTACTATTTTATCCAATGACGTTAAACACAACCCTTGGGATATCGCCGAATATGCAACATCTTCCCAGCCTTCTGATTGGCTATACCGTCCGTGACATCGTATAAAATGTGCAGTTGTATTGTTATTTTGATAGGCAAACAGTATCTCGCCGGATTGCTTCTTAGTTCACGGAGAATGTTACCGGTTGATCAGAGAAGCTGTTGTGAGTGATATGATAAACCGAAGAGAAACTGCAATTCGCGCCACATGTGAGGTAAATAAGTATGCCGTGTTTGTCTAACGTTCTGCCCTTCTGTCTATTTCTGTTCTTCCTACCTCGTTAAACGTACCTGTGTGCGGAGATGCCTTAAATACACATATCTGTGTGACTGCCTAAGGTAATCATACGTCTCTTCGTCTCTCATTCTGGATTATTCTGCCACCATTTTCCCATTTTCAGTACAACCACAGCTCCATCCCAAAATGGGGTTGCAGCAAATAAATTGCCGAGTGAAATTAGCCTCTTTTAATTGTTGTTGTTTATTTGGCTTTCTGTAATTGACAGGCCAAAGTGTTTAAAAAATATTCCGTATTTGTGAATATTAGTTTCTAAAGAAACTCGAAAGGAAATATCATAATATATGTTTTCTGGCTGCTAAGTATGTATATTAACTGAAATAACAACATTAGAACTCTTACTTTTTGCGTTAAGAATACGTTTAAAATGGTTTGAATAGTTTAAAATGGGGCATTATCATACGTTGTAAGTCAATTTGGGAAGCGACGTAATCAAAATCAAGATAGATGTCAATTCCGTCTGCTGATTTGTTGGATGTACATTTCGTTAAATGTATTCAGAATAATGCATTGTTTTGTTTTCTATTGCTAGGATACAAAAGTTTCGCCATATCGCAGAGCTGTATTGTTGCTGCTGGCCATATACAGAGAAGTGACAATGTGCAATGCTTGCATATCCAAACAACGTCCGCTCCAACCAGAGGTAATGTTTATGATCGAGAAGTCATAATAGTGTATTAACCAGTCAAATGAACTCGATCATAGATTGAGGTCCCATTCCATTCAGGTTATTTGAACTGAATGATTCTGGAAGCATTATTTAATTCATCAAGGGACCATAATGGTCGTGTCTCATTATATTAACGGGAGACACTCGATTATCGACAAAGCTTTTCAGTAAATCTTTTCAATCTTAACCGTTTATGGATAATAATAATAATAATAAATTATTTTAGCTACTTTCCACAAAATTAAGTGAGATTTTTAACGTCTTTTGTTTGAACACTGACTTGGCAGTTGTCACTTCCCACCATTTTGGACCATTATCCCGACAAATTTGTATTTTTGTTTCCGTGCTACGTTCTTGTTTGATGCGATGTTGTGACGGCGGAGTAAACGATTCAAAATGGCAGAAAGTGACAATGTTCAAGAGTACGTTCGCTGAGGAAGAAGATTTAAGAAGTGACCAACAACTTTTCTGGACAAGATCTCAAATGACCTATAAGCCTCATTGTATGTTATTATAGTGTTGTTTCCGTCATAGCTATTTTTAATATCGCTGACAAATTGTAGCTAGGAAGAAGTAAATTATTCTTAGTATTATACTTTAAGGTTAAGGGTTGATCATTGTATATTTTAAAATAATCGTTCTCTAATTTATAGGCAAGACGGGATATCTTTAAGCTCGTCCAAAATCTTCTCCCAGAAAAGGTAAGAGAACTACTGCTGTACTTATGGCTTTATTTTATTTAAATAATAAAGGACCTGGAGCAGTTGTTATACATGCCCGATGGGAAGAAATTGTCCGAAACATAAACAATTGCCGATAAAAACTTTATTTAATCAATTGACTGATATAATTTAACTTTCAGACACATTTTCTTACATTTTAGGTTCATGCGTTTGCTGATCAATTGTTAAACAACAATCAGGGAGAGGGATTCCCGCGCCTGAGAGCTTCACCCAGTCAAACGCCCATGGATCGAACGTTGGCCGAGATAGTAGTCCATGCAGCCATAGTCATGCATAGTGTAGAGGCGACACATACAGTTGTTGAGCCATTGAAGCTTCTGATGGAATACCCCACTGCAATGAAAGTATGCGAAATCAGATTGCGTACATAGAGGATATTACATAGCCGTGCGGAGATACGATTTTTATCTTCGAGTGTTGATATCTCTCAAGAGTGAGCGAAGCGAACGAGTGAGAGATGTTTTCAACACGAGAAGATAAAAATCATATCTCCAAGCATGCCATGTAATGTTCTGTTTATTATTCGCCAATCCATAAATGTTCGGAAATCTTCGGAAAACTTCGGAATTCTTCGGAAATTTTCGGAAATGCTCGGGAAGAACATATTTAATGTATTTAGAAATTTTTAAGAAATTCGGAAAATCTTCGGAAAGCTTCGGTGATCTTCGGAAAATTTTCGGAAACGCTCGTAAGTCAGATGTCTAGAGCCGCCTTACTGTTGCGCGAGGCTCAGCAACGTGGCTGCTGCTCGTGATTGGCTCAGGAGTGCCATGGTGGGAAAACTGTTATCAAACACATGTGTTTTGATACCATATCTAAACACATGTGTGTTATCACTTTTATCCTGCTCGTAAATCATGGTAATTTATGGCTTGGTGAACAATAAATTGTTTTATTGCTTGTATGCACTGATTCATATCCTATTGATATACCGTAAAATTACGAAAACAAGCTCTGGGCTTACATCTGTTCAAAGGGATTTTTCTTTGTCTTACTTTTGAGCAGTTTATTGTTGTTTGAGCGTATATTTGCATGGAATTGCTACGTCCACATGAGATCATAAGAATACCATGCAGCATCAGTCTCAAGCATTTTGTTCGTCATCCTCCGATTGCTGTCTTTGTCGTTCTCAAGATTCAAGCTTTCGAGCTCTCTGAGTGGTTCCCAACTGCTAGGCCATCAGCTTATAGCCTGCTAGTAGAGTTCCTTTGGCTAGAAACCAAAATGCCGGGCCGAAAGATTTTGCGATGTATAATATTAAAATTGTCAGTGGCGAATTTTCACAGGAAATAAGAACAGCAAGTTCTGTCCGTCACTGCAATCCGCCACCAGGTACAATAGTACACTTTCTCCAAGTCGGCGGAAAACATCCGACCGACATAATAGAGAGATTTAGCAGCACGTATATGTGAGACGCGAACGTCAAATATGACCACGTGACCACATTTTCCTGCGTTTGCTGTTCGCCGTTTCTACGTGAAGGTAACATTTTCATGTTTGTTGTTTACGTGAGATATTTTCCCTTATTTTTATAAGGATAATTATTGATAATTCGTAAGAAACGACAGCAAAACGTTCAAGTTCACATTTGCCGTTTCACGTATACGTGGTGCTAAATCTCCCTATTAACTAATTCACAATTGTTATATTTAGTCTATTTGTGGCATTGTTGTTTACAGTTGAAGTCCATTCCAAATACGTCCTCGATCGATTTCGGATTTTAAGACCTCGCCTTTTCTGAATGACATCCGAACAGATTTCAACACTACTGGCCCTGTAAGTACAATATAGTTCGTTGCAAAAACTAGAACAAAGTTGTCATTGATACACATCATGCACGGCTCGAGTGGAATAATCGTTAAGTATAAGCTTATGGATGGCAGGCTAACCAATGGCGTAGCTAGCCCATAGGCAGGTAGACCTGAGGAAAAATAAAATACAAAATAAAGAAAACCAGCACAAATTTCCTGAAATAATAAAGTGTTTCTGTTCTGTATTCTGTGCCTTTGTATTGACGTGACCAAAGACGAAGTCTCTAACAAGAAAAGGGCAGGCCGGATTCCTCTGTGAGAATGCAACAAAAGCATTCAAAATTGAAAAGATTTCAAAATTGCACCCCAGGACCCCCCAACAAGCTTGCACTTTCCTCACTTCTTCTTCCTCGGGCCTACAACTACACCAAAGCTGCCTACGCTACTTGTTGTTGTTTGAGTTTGGATAACATAGACTGAAACATTGCATAAGCATGCCCTGTTTATTGGTTCGTAACAGTTTAAAGAGTATTTTCAGAAACACGGTCGTAACAAAGTTTGATGTTGGTTTCACAGGGAAAATTTCTACCTACCATGCCGGAAGATAATTTTGAGGAAACAAGGGCTGCCATGACAAGGGAAGGAGTGCAGTGGCATGGTAAGAACTGTAAGATATGTTTACACTTGAAATGGTTAGTTCTACAAATAACTTGGAATTTTCGCTTAATCCGCATGTATCGAAAAGAGTACGATCTTCAAGCTGGTAGTGTCGGTGATAATCAAATAGAATCCTTTTTTTCACTAAATCAACGTCAGCAGTTAGAGTTTTCTTGGTCGTGCTTCCTGCTGTTCTCAAAAAACAGCTATCTAACAGAAACACTCGTGCCTGTGCCATTTTAGTTTCCACTAGGTAGCTTGAGCTCGTATCCCATTTCTCAAGACAAAATAATTCCCATTTTCCTGTTTCAAAACATCAGTGAACAGACAGTATTAGAAATTCGTATATGTCTACCCCGTATTGACCAATAAAGCGGACGAAGTCATATATAATATTAAACACATCTAAAGATTTTCCCACTTGATAGTTCATTTCTGAATGCTGGTATGTTTTATGAAAGTAGCATTTACAACAAGTTTGTTCTCTTTCACTTTAGAGTGTCCAAATGGACATCCTTATTCCATTGGTGAGGTGAGTTTCTCAAACTAATTTAATTTATTTCTTCGTAAATAAAGGTTTATTACAACACAAACGAGGGCTGACAGCCTCCCTTTGCTATGATGAAGGGCTCACCGGCTCAAAACATCAAGCAAGTATCTATTCTCACAACAGTGAAAATACCTTATCAGCCTGAAGCTCTTCAACATCAACATGCACGTGCGACATAAGCGAAGAACTAACGAATAAATACATATGGAACAGCAAATCGATCCTAGTCGAAGGAAAATCAGTATATATACTAAAAATATCATTAAAAAACGGTTGCTAAACATTAACCATGACTGTCTATGTTCTATATCAGCATGGAGGTTCGATGACAGCACAAGAATTGATTTCTGCAGGCTTCTCCTTTGAAGAAGCATTTCTCATCATAAGCTACATAGATCACGGCGCTACCAGCGTCTTGGTGCAAGAAACTAATACATGAAAAAATGTAAACCTCGATACAAAAAGCATACAGACGGTTTAATGGAAACCTGGTGAAACCGCACAAATTCAAACAAATATGTATATACTCGAAATTTATAGCAAATTTTTCTATCGGTCCTGTAGCACCAAAGACATTTGTAGTATAATACTATAATAAAGTCTAATAAAAAATTTGATTGGGAAAAGAATTACATATTACCTTTCCAAGTGGTCGCATAGATACGAAAACAAAACTGTTACAGTGGGAAGTTCTGCACAATATTTGTGCACAAATAAGTCACTGATAATTGTACATTGTATAATAATGAAGTTGCATCAATTAACGGTTGAAACAGGGTTCAAGCTTGCACAAATGAAAGCTCTTCAACTGTTACTCTAAATTTTGAGATGTCCGGTATATTGTAGAGATATATCAACAGTATATGATTTCGTTGTGCTATATATAGGTGGGATGCTGGATCATATACCTCCAAAAATAACCTTTAAATTGACAAACACCAGCCATTTCTCAAAATCTAGTCAATAACTTATATTAATTCTTGTGTATAATGATATAATAATAATAATAATAATAATAATAATAATAATGATAATAATAATAGTGTTTAGTGTTTAGAGCATCATACAAGGTTTCTATACTCTTACAAATAAGATTGCATAAGATTACATAACAACTGTAATAAGAATTAAAAATATGAGTCAAAACAGCTGATTTAAATGTCGGAACTAAATTTTTTTTTGCAATTTATCAGACAAATCTGACGTAGTAAAAAAAGTATTTAAGAGTGCCAATACCTTATAGTTACTTGATATCACTTTCCTTGAAACCTGTTTGTCAGAAATATCTTATTGATTTGTATTGCAATCGACGTACTGTTCTTGATACTAAGGTCATACCATGTTATAAAGGAAATATCTGATTAGAGTTTTTGACATTTCTCATTTGCAAGTGTGGAATGCCTATGCAGATGAGTAAATGTCCGGAATGCAACGCTCCAATTGGTGGGGAAAGACATCGAGCAACAGCAGGAAACAAGAGCGTGGATGATAAAGTGTAAGTTACAACAGTAGTTGCTTTGGTATTACATAGTCCATAGGTCCTGTTTACATGGAGAGGAGGCAACCCTCACAGAAAGTTTAGAAGTAATCCCTGTCCATTTTCAGCCGAGAAAGGCTGGTCCTAACAAGCAGGTAAAGTACCATCTCTTACATGTAAACAGAACCGGAAAACGCCATAGACTAGGGTGACCCTTCTAGCGGGATAAACCTTCTAGAGGGGCCCTTAAGAACTCTTTTCTACACGTATAGCGGAGTCGAGATACAACGAGGGACATGCACATGGATGTATCTGAAGTTCAAAACGAATCTCATGGAGGTTTTCAAAAGTTTAATATAGCTTCTGGTTAAAAACTACACTTTTGAAATATACGGTAAGCAAAAATAATTACAGGAATGAAATAGAATAGAATGGGACGGAACAAAACAGAGCAGAGCAGAGCAGAGACGGCCATTCATTTAATGCAAGCGCCACTAAAAGTGTCGTTGTTTTAAAAAATTTTAATTATGTTTTGAACACACTATTTCCAGTGCTTACATTAATGTATCACTTTTTACTAAACTATGCAGAGAATTTGTTTCTCCACAGCCTGTTGAGCAAACGCAACCAAAAAAGCACTGGCCACAATCTTGGAAACCCTGCTTCGCGTCCTGATGTTGCAGTGCCAGAACGCAAGATGTCGCCCGTGACAGTCAGTGTTATACGTGTGTTATTACACTCTACTATGGTATTGGGAGCGTGTCGCCATCCGGAGGTAAGCTGCTGCTTACTAATAGACCTAGTCACCGTTGCCATGGAACCTAGCCAGGCCTGTGATGATGCGAGGCCAACGTTGATCTTGCAGTGTTAGAGACGTGAACTACTAGTTGGCTTACATCGTGGCACGTCGACAAAAATAGAACATATTTACTATTGATGTTATTGAAGCTAAAATTAACCAAGGAGTCAATGTATAGCTTGATCTGTTTTATTTTTGCAGGCGAAAATTCGTGGACACAGACTGTTTTAGATGCAAACTGACGGAAAACACTGCACAGTGAAAATATGTTATTAAAAAAGGCAAAACAACTACAAAAGTATATAAAGACGCATAGAAAATAAACTAGTTATAAATTGTTCCCTATCCTAACCCTCTGAGAAACAATGATTCGTCCAAAACAGAGTTACGCATGAAGAAAAATGTACGGTTGTCGTTGCAGGCGATGACGAGGCTGATACACAGTGATCCAGAGGTTACGGAGGCGACTGTTGTAGACTTTCTCTGGTTACACCTGCAGTGTGATCTCGAGGTTCTTGCTAAGACAATTTCCCGCGGTACAGACGATGCCGCTTTGACGGTGCACCTCGTCCTGGAACGCATTACTACAGCCTTAGCCAGAAGTTAGTGATGGCATGTAATTTGTGAATACTAGATTTTTATTTTGTTGTGTACCGTTTCGTTGCGTTCTGTTGCATTGTGTTGCGTTGTGTTGTGCTTCTTTGTGTTGTGTTACGTTGCATTGTTGTGTTGCGTTGAGTTGCGTTGCGTTGTGCGGCGTTGTGTTATGTTATGTTGTGTTGTATTGTGTTGCGTTGCGTTGCTGTTGCTGTTGTGCTGTGCTGTGCTGCGCTGCGCTGCGCTGCGCTGTGCTGTGCTGTGCTATGTTGTGCTGTGTTGTAATGTGTTGTGTTGTGTTTTATCTTATCTTATCTTATTTATTACATGGTTATGGTCATGGTCGTGGTCGTGATCGTTGTCATGGTCATGTATGCTTATTTTGTTTCTCTTCAATTAGATCTTCTCTTTGATTTATAATAAAACAGAATAATGTAACAGTTTCTTTTATTGATCAATTAACCGAACAAACTTATTTTCCGTTGTAGAACAAAAACGATCAAACTTGAACTTTTCAGACAAAAAGGGCCGAAGTCAGTGGGAGGCTGCTTTGAAGTCTGAGTTTGTCACTCCTGTTCTGCAAGTAAGTTTTCTTCCCCTTCCCCGTGCCCGGGCCCCGGCCCCCGCCCGGCCCCGCGCCCCCGCCCCCCCCCCCCCCCCCGCGGGGTGGGGCGCGCGCCCGG
>JANVCK010280274.1:0-14762 GCA_026546655.1 Epizoanthus illoricatus
TGGAGCAGCAGCAGGAGCCGGAGGAGGAGCTGGAGCTGGAACAGGAGCTGGAGCTAGATGAGGAGCAGGCACTGGAGCAGGAGCTGGAGCTGGAGCAGGAGCTGGAGCTGGAGCAGCAGCAGGAGCCGGAGGAGGAGCTGGAGCTGGAACAGGAGCTGGAGCTAGATGAGGAGCAGGCACTGGAGCAGGAGCTGGAGCTGGAGCTGGAGCTGGAGCTGGAACAGGAGCTGGAGCAAACGAGCAAGAGCAAGAGCGATAGCAAGAGGGAGGACGATAGCAAGAGCAAGAGCAAGAGCACGAGCAGGAGCAAGAGCAGGAGCAGGAGCAGGAGCAGGAGCAGGAGCAGGAGATAGGTGAGGAGCAGGCACTGGAGCAGGAGCAGGAGCTGGAGCTGGAGCTGGAACAGGAGCTGGAGCAGGAGCAGGAGCAGGAGCAGGAGCAGGAGCAAGGGCAGGAACACGAAAGATAATAGTGAAGGGTTGGAAAGGTTAAAAGAGAATGATCTGAAACTATGTAAAATGTTTTATCACCTTATCCAGATCTGTTTCGTCTTCAGAAAGAAGACAGATTGATTCATCCTGTGCCAGGCATAAAACATCTTCCTCATCGGAAGTAGAGGAAACTTGGTTTACTTCTCCTGCATTCTTAACTTCAGGTGGACTAGGAAGGTCGTTATGGTCACCAAACGCCTCATCACATTCATCCTCCTCTACCATGCCAGATTGATTTGGATGTATCCCCGTCTTCTGCACTACAATACCTAGTTGAGATCCTTGAATAATTTCCTCATCTTCATCATCCAAAACAAGTACGCCTGTGTCCATTCGATCACTCTCAGACATTTCATAATCATCCTCAGATGAATTGTCAGGTTGCTGATAAAAGTGATCATTAAAATTTGCAGGGTAAGTTTCCTCTTGCATCTCACTGTTGTTAGCTTCCATTGGTTTTGCACCAACAGCTGTGCTTTTCACCACACCCATTTCCTTCTTATCAATCACCTTACTTGTCTCTGTTTGTTCATGAGTGTTTTTTAACACTGAATTCGTATTATCCCGAGTCTTCACATTACCACCATATCTGTTGGATGTGACAGAAACATCACATCTGGTGTCACCACTATTCAATTTGCCAATAGCTTGATCTGTCGATTCTTGAAATTCATTGCCACTTTCCAGACTGCTACTTGTACTAACTGCTAAACAATTACTTTCATGATTCTGTTTATTTTCATCAACATAAACTTCATTTGCTTTGTTAGTTGATTGGTCAATATCCAACATTACATTACTGTATTCACACAATCTTTGCTTTGCTTCCCGAGTTTTAATAATTTTATTACCAGGTACATCATAGTTGCCATCAGGACTTCCTGAAGCTTTCTTGTCAGATACACGAGTTTTGCTGTAGTCTATGCTCGTAAGATTTGTGATATAATTGACGTATTTATTGTTCTTTTCTTCATCTTCTTCCGAGGCCTTTTTGTCAGCTACAGTATTTCCATCACTAACAAAGCCATGATCACTATCATGATCACTGCTGCCAAGCAATATTCCATCATTCGCACTCTCATTAGTAGATCTTTTCCTTACAGCCTGTGTCTGGAAGATCCGGATTTCTTCAATTTCATCTTCATCAAATCCAGGTTCATGGTGATCTGTCTGTTCCTCAGACTCGTTAGTAATGTCACCAGTATCATTCCAGATGCTGTCCACTAATTTGTCCAAGTCTGTGTGTACATTCTCGAATTTATTGGTCTCTGGATTTTTGTCATTTGATTTCTGTTTGATGCCACTGCAAGCTTCTTGTAATTCAGTGAGCTGAAATCTGTGGGATATTGCAAAGAAAGTGCGGTTTGTTTGTAACTTTTTGTAAAACTCCAACATCACAAACTTTAAAAAAGCTATGCTAAGTGCATCTAGACCTTCACTTCCTCAAAGCCACAACTACAGATTTTAGAATAATAATAATAATAATAATAATAATAATAATAATAATAATGGTAATAAATGATTATAGAGTAGCTCTAATATATTATTTTATGCAGTGGCATTACCTGGAAATTAGCGTATTATAGCTAAGTATAAATAACCGCAATAAATAAACGTATTGTATTGCAGTGCATTGTATTATATTGTATTGTATTGTATTGTATTGTATTGTATTGTATTGTATTGTATTGTATTGTAATGTATTGTAATGTATTGTAATTGTATTGTATTGCATTGTACTGTGTGTATTTTTTGCATTATATTAACAGTGGATTATATAAAAGGCTAAAGTTGATACCTTTTAGAATTATAATTCAATACTATTATTATTATTATTATTATCATTATTATTATCATTATTATTACTACTATTATTTTAGTTTTGTTGTCATCATCAGGATTTATAGCACTGGCTACTTGTCGGAAGCTGTTCACTGACCAATTAGAAAACCTTACTAATAGGGGTTCTAGCCTATTGCACAAACACGCTAGCAAATTAGATTTAAAAGTCATAGTATGACTGCTGAAAGCATGGGAATAACTCAATTTCATTGGATGTCTTTACAGTTTACATAATCCAGTCAGGCCCCTGCCCCCCCCTAGTGCCACTCGTTACAGTAGTCACATTGCCAGAGATTACATTCGATCATTCCTGATGGTAAATATGTTAAATGTAATGCATATCTTATAGGTTGAGCTTCTTCTGTGATCATGTGTGCTAACAGATATTGATCAGCTGAAGGGTAACAGCAGCAGCAACAACAACAACAACAACTTTATTTACACTAACTGCTCTTACAGCGGAATAGAAATAAGTAGAGGAGTTTACAAATAATCAAGTGAAGGCCATCTCTAATAACCATATAGGACTAAACGAGACAGGTGACCTTTAAATTTGAAGTGTAGTAATCATTGGTCAATAAGCATGGCTAGTGTTGTATCTGGTGAGCAGGCATCCCCTGTTTGCAGAGAGGAATATGGGTGATCTCTGCCCGGCAGGTAGGCTGAATTAGGAAAGTTTGTTTATCATACTGTGTGATGGTCCGCTGATTTTACAACAGTAAGAGTACTTGAAGTCGGTAACAGAAAGAGCAAAAAATGTCAATAACAATAAATAAATTACACATTACACAAATAGGTTGGGCGAGATAATAATTTATAGAAAGGTTAATAATCGGAAATGAAGTTTTGTTTTAATTTTGACTTGACTGAAAACTTGCTCAAGGATTTAGTGATTCATCTGTAGAATTCCAGAGTTTGGGACTGAAGAATCGTATGTTGTGTATACCATAATTTGTGCGTACTGGTGGCAAGGTAAAAGTAGTTTAGATTAATGTTTTAGGTTGAATCCTGCAATTACTATTTACACCTGACCACTTCCTATGTAAAATGGCATTTGTAATAATGTCATACCCTTGGGGAATTCTACACCTGTACCCCTTGTCATGGTACATATAATACATATATCTGTATCAGATGGACTTTCAAACAAGTCCAAAATGATACCCTGCGGGGTGCACGTCTCTGTATAGATTATATATGGGCTACCCCCAGGATCACTAACAGGGAACAAAGTTGAGCCGCACCTCAACTGAATCTCAATGTCAATATAATGACTTTGGCAATATGAAGCAAAAGAATGTTGTAAACGTTTTCAAAATCTCTGTCAAGATTCTTCTTTGTATTTTATTCCCAAAGTCCCCACATATACCCCAGTTTTCATTCTTAACATGACCAGCACCATTTTCAAAAGGGCCTGTTGTTATTTGCACTACATACAGGGACCAAAGTAGAGATATACTTCAAGGGAATTACAATACAACGATCAATATAATGTCATGCAATCAGAAGGCAAACATGAAGAAAGTGTAAACAGGAGGCTTCTCAAGGTTTTGTCCCATCGCAAAGCTGTCTAGTATTTATGTAAATAGCCAAATTCGTGTCAGAGGATGAGACACTCGTTACAGACCGGAAACTCGTCTAAAATGAACCTGATAAAGGACGAGTTATCATCCTTCCATTTTCCTGTCGATTCAGATGGAAAAGCTTAAGGATGATTTTGAGATGGGAAGCTCGTCCTTTACTGGATTCGAGTGTCTCTTCTTAAGACAAGTTTCCCATTTGTGATGAGTCTCCCATCCTCTTATATGAATTTGGCTAATAAACATAATTGACCCTCGCCAGTACTGAGGTGTTTCCTCTGCTAATGCATAGATTTGGTCCTGACAGAAGTAAAACTAAATAGTACATATGTACTAGTGTCAGCTCCGTTTTAGTGTCCGACTCACCTTTCAGCCACTGGTATCACACTGTCAACCAGTTCAGTGGGGACATCAACTGCACCGGTGTATAGAAACTTGAGTACAATACACAGGACTTCTGATGCAATATCCTCCAAATGCAACCAATATTTACCATTCTCGACTGTTGCACTTTTGCTTGTTAACAGCTGTTCACAAGCGAAAAAAACTAAAATCAGTGCCTGTAGCAACTAACAACTTCAGGAGTATCATAATTAATACTACTAACTACTAACCATAACTCAAACCTTAATCTTAATCCTAAGGGTTAGGAACCAAAAAGTTTGGAAGTTGCTTCATGTTTCGTGACTCATTTGACTCATGCAACGTCTGGCCTCTGCAACTGAACCCAGTGCAACATACCTTGCCCAATACCTTGCACCTGGCAGCAAGAATCATCCCATGAGCCAGCAGCCACTGGCCATTCTTTGCCACAATGGTGGTATCACTAAATGATGGATTGCATATCATAGTGGACAGGTCCTGGATTAACTGTGACTGTCTGCCTCTACAGTGTCGGCAATCCTGTGGGTAGATGATAATAAGTTAGTATAGTTATTGGCAACACTGTCGGCCTTGTTAATTAGAATTTAATTTGAAGCTTGTAATTACATGCTTTTCAAATGCTTTTGCAGATAATCATCTTTGTTTACAAGCTTTTAGTTAAAGCTGCAAGTGTTTCACACAAAAAGCAATCTCTTGTACATTCAACAAGACCAAGTTTAATACATACTAAAACAACAATTAAGGGGGCACTGAAGTACAAAAGCTTGTAAAATCAGATGCCGTTTTATGCATTAATACTTATGGCAAAGGATTATAAGCTCAAAGAAATTTTTCGCCGGAATGAGAAAAGATTGGTAGGATTGATGATGTTATCATGTTCCATATCATTGTGACATCACAATAAAACTGAAATAACTCACCTACATTCCTGATTTTTGCCGAATTTATTCCAGAGTTTTTCATACACATTGTCCGCAAAAATGTATGAAGCAATATTTGCAAAATACTTTCACATAATATTTATTTAATTACTGAACAAACCTTTATGGCTATCTTTGATGTTTCCTTCTACAAAACTTATTCCAAGAAAAACGCTTTATACTTTTGTTGGCTCTTCTTTTTGTTGAACAAAAATTCCATGTTACTCTCTCTTAGTCATACTGAATGCGTTATTACGCATTAAAGGGAATCTCGGCTGAAAAACAATTTTGTTCATAAATAAAACTTTAGTATTGCTTTAGTTCAGATGGGCAGTTTAAAATCAATAGTTCTGTTCACAGAGCTAACGCCAAGCAATTTAATTGGACTATTTCTTGTTTCAAATGTTTCGCGTGCAGCCATCTTGAAACATGATGTAATTGTGTTGCAGTACCAGGCCCCCTCTTTGCAAAATATGATGAAAGTGAATGAGAGGGAGCCTGGCACTGCAACGCAATTACATCACGTTTCAAGATGGCGGATTCCTTTAAAGCCTGGAACTTTAGTTTCAATATATGGGCAGTGATGATGTCATCAACCTGACCAACCTTTTCTCACTCCATCTAGAAACATTTCCATGAAATTATAAGCCCCTTACCTAAGTACTAATGCCTAGAGTGGGCTCTAAGTTTCCTATGCAACCAGTTTTTCCTTTTACTTCAGTGTCCTGTTCATTTGAGAAGTTCAAGCATAATTCTTTATTCCTCCATACACAAACTGCATGGATGGACTGTTTATAAGGACAATTACAATGCATTGTAGCAATGTTTTCTGATCATATGAAGTCAGCTACTATATCCATGTTCATGCCAGAAATATACAATACCTACTTTTCATATAATTATCACCGTATGTACATACATTTATCTGATGTAGCAAATGCTCATGAGAAATGAGAATCATGCTTACAATGTGGTAACATAAAAGGAGTCAAAGTTAAACCAACTGATACTGTCAATGTTGGTCTCCTGAGGTGTGGCTTAGTGTTATGACCTACATGTATAAGTAAAGAACTGTGATGTTCATACCTCTCTTGTCTCGATATCTTGCTCAACTGGCAAACAAAATCCACTGGATGGAAAGACATCATTATCACCATCTTCCTTTAATAAGCCCAACCTTTGTGTTGTCATGGTAACATCACTGCTGCTGCCACTGCAAGCTAGCTCAGCCAACATTTCTACATTAACCATCTGAGAGGCAGTGAGCTGATCAGTGGAAAAACTATCAGAACAACCAATAGATACCGTATTTTCATCTACACTCACTCCTGACTCTCCCACAGGCACAACTGGTTTCTTCCTTGATTCACTTGTCTCCATCTGACAACTGTCATTCTGTGCGGCGCCAGGGGCTGTGTTCATTTTTTCTGCATCTGTTTTAATTGGTGTCTGATCCTTCTTGGCTTTTGAAGGGGACCGCTGTGGTAGGAGTCCGGGCACATAGAAGCTGACTGGTGCCGCGTCTGTGTGCAGAGCAGCAAGAGACCACAGGATGCCTGGATCACTGAGCTGAGAGTAAAGAAAACAGATGCATGTAATACATTTGAAAAAATGATAAACAATTATTTGGAAATATCTCAATATAAACTAAACCACCAGTAGAGTAGTCAGTATCACTTGTGCAAGTCACAACATACTTATGGAAAACATGTTGCTTATGTCATGAGTGTTAATCATAAAAAAAGAAGTTAAATACCAACAATCAATGTCAATTTAACTAAAAGTTAAAATGTTAAATTAGAGGCATAAAATTATCTAACAATTAGAACAAGTACACATAGACACTAAATTATCGGGTGTGCTTGGTACTTCACTCACTCACTGATCACTCATTGTACTTGTAATATAACCTTACTCTGTCTTCCTGTGTCTGTGTATGACTCTGTCTCCGTCATTGTCTTTGTCTTTATTTTTACCTCAGTCTGTCTCTTTGCTTTTATTTCTGTCGCTTTCTCTATCTTTCTATCTCTCTGTCTCTTTGTTTCTATCTCTGTTTCTTTTACCTGCGTGTTTTAAACGTTATGTGGTTGAATAAAATTATTGTAATTGTTTCTATCTCTGTCTCTCTGTTTCTACCTCTGTCTGTCTGTCTGTCTGTCTGTCTGTCAGTCTCTCTCTGTCTTTCCTTCACTCTCTGTCTCTGCCTGTCCATATGTCTTGACTGTCTCTTCACCCTATCCATCAGAGAACTTAGTAGTGTAGAAGTTCATGCTTTGTGAAATAAAGGAACAGGACTGATCAATTTAGGAATTTGTTTCTTATAGAGGTATAAAAAACTTAACTTGAAAACAAATTAAACATGATAAATGGTGCTTCAGACAAAAAAACCTGAATTAACAACAACAGATTTACCTTTGATGGTAATGGTTCTATCATTTCTACATCATCATCCTGAAGGAAACTTAAAAAAGACTTGCTGGTGAAACTTGTACCCAGGATATTAGGCCTGGATGTCTGGCCTTCCACTACACAATCATCTTCATCCTCACAGCAATCTGAATACTCGTCTACATGTGCTACATTCTGGGCAGAGCCCACCACCTCTTTATCAGTTACAGGGTCATCACTGCACTTTGCATCATTAGAGTTTGCTTTCACTGTTACATCTGAGTGCTGGTTTTGATCTTCAGTAACTGTGGCAGCACACCTGTCACGTTTACTGCACTTTATCTTTTCAGATGAGTGTGAAGGTAGTGGGAATTTCTTGAGATGATGGCTGTTGAATTGTTTAGCTAGGTTACTGGGTGGTAGAGCTGGAGTGCTGCTAATTTCATCCTCTTCATCCTCCTACAAATCAAACCCAACAAATCAGTTTTTACCATAAAACTATTTTGAAGAGATTTTGTATGAAAATCTACATTAAGTAATAAAATGTTCTTATCTGCGCAAATTTTAAAAACTCAATGCGCTTACATATAAAGGTTGAAAAATATTTAAAAATGCTAAAATGTTAAAAAAGCATAAATAAGTTGAAACAGTGAACGTGTTAAAACTGATAATATTTCTTGAACAGGTAGGCCTTGAGGGCTGATTTGAAGGCTGTAGTAGACTGAGTAGATTTAGTGTAGATTTTCCTATGACTTTTTAGATGAACACTTGTAATTTTCATAATGTTAAGTATATTTTTATACTATATTGTAATGATATTATAGTTAGCTTCCAATATTTTAATGTAACTTTTTGCATGGCTCCTTGGAAGAGCACCTTGAGCGTGAACGGATTCTGTGGGTAAATAAAGATTTTATTATTATTATTATTATTATTATTATTATTATTATAATTATTATATGTACATGTATTAATGTATTCCGGTAATGAGTTCCAGGGGCTGAGTAGGAGAAGGCTCATTGACCACAAGTTGTGGTTCTTGTTTTAGGGGCAGTGAGAAGAGAACGGTTTGATGAAAGCAAGTTCCAGGAAGGACAGTATTATTGAATAACAGAGGTTAGATATGTTGGGGAAAGGCCATGTAAAATTTTATAGGTCAACAGTAGTAATTTAAGGAAGCGCTTCTGGATTTTAAGAGTATCGTTTTCACATTTTAATATGTTCTTTAAAGAGTATCAACTTTGGCAATGTAGTTTTCTTAGGATATCAGCTGTTTAGAAACTGTACTTAACTGTACTTTTGTTTCTAATGAGAATTGAAGAAAAGTATGCAGAAACTTACTGTTGCTTGAAAACCCACAAAAACCACAAGATTGGTTTAATACAATTGGATGCATGATTTACTGTGCAGAATTTGCCTTTTGTTCTTACATGTACACGTATAGTGCATTCTAGGAGACCAATTTTGCTACCTTTTTGGGTAAAAACATTCAGGTATTTGGACCTGGGCTCATAACCAAGTGAGAATAAGTATATGTGCTGGGAAAACCAACATTAGAAAGTAAGATCAAAATCGCCATCCAGCTACTCTTTTATACAAGATTTCCAGTCCAAAATTAAGGGTGTGGCCTATCTAAGGGTACAAGCAATTACAGGTCATAGATACTGTACTTCTTAGTGTACAGTTGAGCTTTTGACACTCAAAATATGGGTCCAAATCGACTTATATGAAGGCCATAAAATACCTGAGGGCAAATGACCTGGGGCCAACATACCTGATGGCAAATGACCAGAGGGCCAGCATACCTAAGGGCAAATGACCCAAGGGACAACATACCTGATGGCAAATGACCTGAGGACCAACATACCTCAAATGACCTGAGGGCCAACATACCTGATGGCAAATGACCTGAGGGCCAACATACCTGAGGGCAAATGACCTGAGCTGCTCGCTCTGCAATCACTTTCTGCATTTCCTCATTGCTCCTCAGAAGAAGTGCTGGAACCTCATCTTTCCTGAGTGCAACAGTGCATCATTCCTATTAAACATAGTACTAATATTCCCCAGGAAATTAATACAATACAGTACAATATAAACAATACAATGCAATGCAATGCAATACAATACAATACAATACAATATTTTATTGTCCACTCTCCATCAGGGCTACAAACAACTGGATAAAAATGCAGACAAATTTACTCAGTTTTAGCTCTGTATTTCAATTGTTCCAATTTGACACCATTCAGTGGTAAAAGCTCTGTTGGGCAGTCTTTGTTCTGCAAAGGGGAATGTTAAGTTTATTTTAGTTGCATGTTTCTCGGCCTGTGATCTCACCACATGTAACGAGTCTGGAGTAAATATTTAGGGACCAGGCCATTCATGCATTTGTAAGTCATTATGGCATTGCAATAGTAAAGTTGTGTTTTTACTGGCAGCTACTGCAATTTCTTCAAGATAGGGGTGACCTGATCAATATTTTTGGACTGATTTATGATGTGGGCTGTAAAATTCTGCACTGATTGTAGTTTACACAAGTTTCTCTCTGTGGTACTTGACCAAACCAATGAACAGTAATAAAGTTTACTGAAAACAAGAGCATTAATTACTGCAATGAAATGAGTAGGTGATAGTCAAAAGCATGCTTGATCCTGTTGATCTGAGCCAGACTTGACATGCAAGAAGAAACCATATTAGATATATATGATCGTTGAAAAACAGATTAGAATCAAAAGTTACGCTGAGGTCTTTGGCAGATTGTATGGGTTCAATTTCTTTTCCCATAAGTATATACTAATGCAACAAGTCTCCAAATGCAAGCCACAAACTTTGTCTTTACTATTAATCCAAAGACTAATTAAGAGCAATTTCCATTTGTAGGGTCTGGTCAGCCTGAGAGAACTGGTTCTGGTCATTGTTGATGGAATGGCCAATGACAATGATGAGCATCCTGCTATAACTCACCAAAGTCATACACCAGAATGGGCAAAGTGAGTAGTTCTATTCCATTAGCAGGACCAGTGTAGCCAGACCAATTCTTATGGTTGTCACATTTCATTTGAGAAATGGCCGCTTGGGCGAACCAGACCTGACCACTGGGAAGTGCTCTAAATAATAATCACAAAATAATGGTGGTAGGGTGTGGCACACTAATATTACTGCATTGTTGTCTTCAGGCACAACTAAATTTAAAAAAATGGAGTCACTGACAGGAGTTGAACACATGACCTTTGATTAGGTTCTTGTAGATGGTACATGGCCATGTATCCCGCTAGTTGTTAGCTTGATATGCCTGATATATGGCTGTTGTTTTTCACATGTAATGTGTAGAGGTGCAGCTTGGTTGGGGTTTTGATGCAGGGAAAGGTGGTTGGCACAAGCTGAGCAGGACATATACGACATTGTACCATTTACAAGAGCCTAGCAAATGACCCAGTTGCGCACATGAGTCTCTGTAGCTTAGTGGGTAGAGCATTTGACTGGTAATTGGAGGGTCATGGATCCAATTCCCATTAGTAACACTGAATTTTTTCTGATTTTCTTCAGTTTCTCAACTTGTGCAAACCACCTTTTGCTGTATTAAATTTATTTAGTTTATGTGTAACATCATGAAAATAATTACAATTATTATTAGACAGTGTTTTAATTTGTTTCAGAAAAGTGGAGAAATTATCAAAATAATCATGATTATTTCCCTTCCAGATGTGCAGGTTTTGAAGTGAATAACAAGCTAAGGCAAGTTTCAGATGGAACTACTTTTAAACAGGGCACTGAAGTAAAAGGAAAGATGGTTCCTCAGAGCAAATTTTATGCAGGGTTGCTAAGGAGCATAACAGAATAACAGAATAACAACATTGCTATTCCAGAATATTCTGGCTATTCTTCTTCCAGGTGCAGAATACACAGAATGCATTCCAATTATTCTAGAATAGGAACAGCTCACAAACGAATGCTTACACATCTTATTCCAGCTGTTCTTATGCACCTATCGATGTTTAAGCAGGATGGGGAAGGGGGAGGCCGGGCATATGTGGGGGATTTGACAGTGATTATTTCCCCGTCAGGTGGGGATGTTTGATCATTTTCCAAAAATGATCAAATTCTGAAATGTTTTTACAGCAAATAAGTGACTCATTTGTCCGTCAATGATTGCCCCAGGGTGGGGAATTTGAACAGAAATCCTTGCCTGAGTTCAAGTGCCCGGCCTTTGCCCGGTCTCCCCCCCCCCTCAAGCTTAACACTGATAGGTGCATTATTCTGGAGTGATCCCAAATGAATGCACCCAAGTTTTGGTGCAGCAGAGCAGATCATGCATGTCCACTGAGGGTAGGGGGGGGGGGCTAAATAGTTTAGATTTCTGACCTTCAGACATTATAGGGTTACATAGACAAACTGTTTTCAAACTTTGCAACTGTGTGTGGAGCCTTAGTTGTAAGGCTTAAAGGTGTCCCAGGGGTACTCCCTATAGTGGGCTATATCAGGGGCTTCACCTGCAAGGGGTGCCTTTTTGATGTTTAAAGTATGTGAAAAGGTAGAGAAAATTGGTATTTCAGTATATTAAAGGGTGCCTGAAAATAACTAAAAGGGACAGCAACTAAATCTAAGTACATAAAAGGGTTGCAAATCCTGGTACAAATTACAATTAATGCAAAGATTTACAGAAAGCCTGTTGGACAACAAATTGAATAGTTCGAATAGTCTGGCTGTACTAAGTCTAGTAATTTGTGGGGCAATCAATTGTGTTTGGCATATCTTCAAGGTATAGGAAAGGGTTGCAATATTTGGTCTAGGTATATGAGAGGGGCACCATTTTTATAAAAGTTGATATATTAAAGGGGCAGTGCCCCCATAATTATGAAACCTTATTGAGTTCCCTTTCCCAATTTGAAAGGTGTCACTGAATGTTGGTACAGCAGTTGCTGCTCCTGATACCCCTGTTCCTATGGTGATTATGTGTCAATAGACCAATAGATGTTCGATATAAGAAAATTCAGCCTCAAACAATAGACACCACTATTAGTCTCTGGGGAATAAACAACACAACAAACCCCATTGTTTATTCCCCAGAGCCTAGTACTGATGTCTATTGTTTCAGGTTGAATTGAATAAAATATCGAAAGTGAGCTATTTAACTCTTGAACTGCACAAGCTGTTTATTGTAAACCTACTGATTCCCTGTCCTTCGACTGCCTCTTCCTGATGACTTGGTTTTACGCTCTAGCGGCGGGGCTATTGATGCTGACATGGCCATGGCAATTTGAGTTTCTTCATCCAAATTTCTATGAGACACAAGATAAAAATCAAAATTGAATTTTCACCAAGGCCAGACCAATTAAAGTTTTTGGGGCACAGATATTTTGCAAAATTTTGGGGGCTGGTCGTTCAGGAAAAAAGTGAAAATTTTAAAAAATTACGGTAGTCATTTTACTATAAGCACAGAAACAGGCAGGGAAACTAGTTATTTTTTCTGCCTTGTGTTAATTTGAGCAAGAAATTGTCTCCTTCACATCAGTTTATGGTAATGGCTAGAACTGAACTGGATTGTCTGCAGTCTGTAAATTGTAGACCCATGGCACTTAACATTTTAAAAATTGCAATTATAATTATAATTTTTTTGTCTGTAGTCCAGGGGTTAAAAAATAACACTTCAGTGTCTGAATCATGAATGCATGTACTTTTTAAATGGAGCAGGAATAATTATTTATTTTGTTTTGAATATATAAAAAACAGAAGTAATTCAGTGGTTACCACATAAAGACAGATCTGTGCAGTGATTACAGTACATTAATGGGGCACTGACGTAACAAGGAAAACTGGTTGCTAAGGAAATTTTGAGCTTATTTTATGCATTAGCATTCATGTCAGGGGTTTATATAATTCCATCAAAATATTTTTAACTGGACAGAGAAAAGATTGGTAGGGTTGATGACATCATCATTGTCCATCCATGGGAATTAGAGTTTCAGGCTTTAAAGTCTGTTAAGAAATATAACCCAATGGTTATTGAATTTCAAGCAATAATTACTCACCGGTTATCAGGTGATCAGTTTGACCTTTATATGGAAAAACAGCTGTTTCCAAAAGAAAACAGGTGTTTCTTAAAACAGAAGTAAAGTTTTAAATCCTCCAGATTTTACACTAAATTCCATTTGGTTTACACAAAATTAAAAAGAACAAAGTATGCTTTGGCTTGGTATTTAATAAAACAATTATTCCACTTACACTTTATGGATATGAGATGATTATGGCCAACCCGGTGCTGCGTGCGTTTTTGGCTATCTATTGCCTCATATCTAACATGTGTTCGTGGAATAATTGTTAAACAATGAATTCAGTATGACTAAGAGAGAGTAACAAAATAATGCAATATTTGCTGAATGAAAAGAGGAGCCAACAAAAGTATGAAGTGTTTTTTTTTTAAATTTTATTAAAAAGAAACATCAATGACAGCCATACATTTTTTTCAATAATAAATAATTTGTGAAAAAAATTACAAAATATCACTTCATAGGTTTTGGCAGACAATATATTTGAAAATGTCTGTGATATAAAATTGGTGAAAATCCGTATCATGTATAAGTCATTTTCAAATTATTGATCTTTTTGTGACATCACAATGATAATTGGATTATGATGTCATCAAGCAAAACTTATAAGCCCTTGACATAAGTACTTTTGCATAAAACAGCAATCTGATTTTCCTTAGCAACCGCTTATTATTTTACTTCAGTGTCCCATTAACAAGGAAAAATTGCTCATAATAAATAAAGGTCAGACATACCTTAAGGTGGTTGGTCTGTCTAAACAAGGATACTTTCGAAAGTTTATTTCTCAAAATGTGCTGTATCTGTTAGAATAAAAACTACCCAGACAAAGAAAGGCAACACTATGTTTTCAGAACATTGCGATAAAGGAGTAAAACTTGATACTGCTGGCCTATATTTCATTTTTCACTGCAGGCTCATAAAACACTTTGCAAGCACCTTACATCACAGGAGAGTTAAATAAAACTAAAATAAACTATTGCAACAGTAATTTACTCTTAGCCTAAAACTCTAAATATCTATTGGAGCCCGGAGCTGAAGCTGTTTTCATTACCAAGAAATCAACTGTTACAAATTCCAAAATGTACCTTCTTTTTGCTTTGAAATTTGAAC
>JANVCK010280385.1:0-14758 GCA_026546655.1 Epizoanthus illoricatus
CAAGGCAAGGCAAGGCAAGGCAAGGCAAGGCAAGGCAAGGCAAGGCAAGGCAAGGCAAGGCAAGGCAAAGCAAGGCACGGTATGGCATGGCAAGACAATACAACATTCTCTAATAAGTGCTTCACATTCCAGTAGACTGATTTCAGCTGATGTAATTCTTATCGACAAACTTTTATTTTCAATCCCAAACATCTTCCAAAATTCAAACAAAGAAAGCCATGTCTCAAACGTTCGAATGAGAACTACCAGGCTCATCAGTAACATTAGCCGAAATCCTAGTGTTAACTAGCATTAAATCGTGATTACCTCATCATAGTCATCTTCATTGTCCTCCTCATTTTCATCCTCATCATCTTCATCATCATCCTCATCATCATCAGGTTCAGGTAAATCATCTTCATCTTCTAGGTCAGCCAGAAGCCGTGAGCCCCGGACCGCTTCATACACTTCTGCCTCAATATCAGAGGCCCTTGACAGGCTACTAGTAGGGGTACTACTCGTGCTACAGGCAGGAGCTGAACTTGGGGGCCCACTGTGAAGTTTATTATAATAATATGTTAGCAACAGCTGATCGAAACAGTCAACTAACACACAGTTACAGTATACGTTCTCATAGAGACAAACAAACACAAATTCCACATTTGAAGTCAACTTCAAAAGGCAAAAATTCAATGACCTCAAGAACGCAGCGATATTGCTTTGTTTCGAAAATTCCAAGTAACATGAAGAAATGAAGCAAAAATTATATTTATCATATTGTGTACATCTCTTTCCAAGAGTTTACCAGAAGTCAATTTGTAAACATTACAGTCCACTGATGACTGGAGTTATGTGTCTAACTATAGTTATCATGCTATTCACAGCAACTGTCTGGGAGGTGTAGTATGACCATTCTGATACAGTCTGTCATGTCGAGGGAGGATCAAGATGTCTCAAAATGACTAATAAACTACTCATTTGATTCTTATGCTAAAATTGACAATAAACAGTTCCCACCATTAAATTTATTCAAAGCAATGGTTCAGTCACAATAATTAATTTCCTATTAGAAAACACTTATAAAGAAATACTGAATAATCTACTCGTCCATCAAACAGAGTTGAAACCTTTTCCTAGACTCTAGTTACCATGCCTACATATCAACTAGCTCACCTCATTGTACCGCCAACATTCACAACAAGCGTGGTTGTCTCTGTGTCACCTGCTGATGACTCAATAGATCCCTGTATTACGCCTGCAGCCTCATGCATCATTTCAACCACACCTGATGTTGTCTTACTACTGGAGACAGGTAGTTGCGCCTCTTGTGTCTTGGGGCGACTTAGTATTCTTACCAAAGGAATGCCTGTTGCTTCTACAACTGTCGCGTCACCTGCGGCCTCAACTTTAGCGTCCTCTGATTCAACAGCTCCTCCTTCAGCTGCTGCAGAGCTGCCCTCTTGATCTGATGCCGAAGGCTCCTCCTGGTCAGTGCTTGCAGGTTCCTCTTCAGGACCAGGACTTGGCTCTTGACTAGGCCCATCCTGAGAAGGGGCTGAAACTGCAATACTCCCCTGGTTGGTAGAAGAACTGGCCGAGTCCGAGGTTGAAGGTCCAGGATTTCGCATTTCAACCACCTTTAAATCATACTTGCCATCTGCGCCCATGCGGTAGGTATTAGAAGTGCCATTGTTCCAAGACACCTCGACCCAACCTGCAGGCAAGTCAGGGTCATTCCTCATTGCTGTTCAAAGAAACATGTTATTCATGGTCAGTGGCACTGCATTTTCACAGTACTGATTGCATAAGGAATAACTGATCATTTGCAATTTTCTTCTGGGCTGGCAAACAGGCCAAGTATTGGGATCGATCAACTAAAGTTGGCAAGGTCTGTTTATTGCAAAGATGGTGGACAAATAGCAAATGCTTCACATGTTAACTCTTTGTCAGAGAAATTTAAGAGGGAATTGTGGTTGCAGGTAGAGCTTCTGGTGTTCGGTGAAATGTGTAGTGTAAACCAGTACACAGTATATGAATATACAGCGAGCCTACTCTTGGTACAACAAATATGAGAATGCAGAATGGTCAAAACACACACTCCGACTAACAAAGAATGGAACATTTATCATGAGAGTGTGCTACCGTGTTTTCCATCAAGTTATGGTAACATGCGTGCATGTTTGGAAGAATAAGAAATAGCTGAGGTAACACGAGCCAAAGGCAACTGTTTCCACAGCTATTTCGCGTTCTCACAAACTTGCACGAGTATTACCATAACTAAATGGAAAACATGGGAAATGTTTTCTATTTCTTTAATTACAAAATAAACATAGCCATGTTTCCATCGAGTTATGGTACATGGCTTTCAACCAATCAGCACATGTGTTATGGCTAGTTTATTTTATAATACTTTATACAAACACCATACCGATTGTCTAAACTACTAAAGGCATTAGAAAACCCACCATTGTGGACCTCGCCAGTAACAAGCCCTTCTCCACCAAGACCATCCTGGTCTTTCCATTTCCAGTCCATTCCCCTGACGACCTTGCTACCCACAGTCAGGTGTTTCAACATCTGGGTACGGATCAGACGACGCTGCCGTCGAAGGGCTGCCTCCACATCTCTGGCTGCCTTCCCTGGGCACAGTGACCAGCAGGGTTTCAGTGATGAGCGAGTCTGGGAGCCCTGTGCATCGCCTGATGTGTTCTTGAGAGTACTTTGCTCTGGGACTGTGGAATAATAAATAAACACTGCTACTGTCTCTAGCTTTATTCCATATCTCTATCCACATCTCCAAAACTGTAACTTTATAAATGGTAAGTGTACAACATCTAGGTGCAGGATCTTCCCAACTGGAAATCCCTGAAAATACTCACTGCAATAACCTTAAGAAACTGGAATCAAACTGGGTATGTGAATAAAATGTGAAATGCTATAAAACTTTCTTACAGCAGCTTTTAAAGAAAAAATTCCCCCTAGTTTGAAACAATAAAAATAAATTAAAATTTGGACACAAGGGAGCAGGCCAAACAAATGCCCTTGCTAGGAACCCACATAATTTCTCCACACAGCTTTCAGTTATGATGTACTGTCCAATATGACCTATTCTCATTCCAGTTTACTCCAATTATTCTTCCAATCATTCGTTTGGTGTGTCAAAATAGCCACAATAACCATTTTTGCCTTATGAATTGACTTTGCATTCTAGAATATTCTGGAATGCTCCCAATCAAGGGTGCATTTGGTTTGGATATTCTTATTTCAGAATAGAAATATACAGAATACATTCTGGCGGTGGCCATTCTGCCACCTGGAGCAGAATACACGGAATATATTCAAAATATTCTGGAATAAGAATTACAGCTCCTCATAAAATGCTTATTTGATTCATTCCTGCTATTCTTATTCCGGAATAGCTCCCAAAAACGTGCTCTAAATGCATCCTTATTATGAGAAAATGATAAATTAACACTCAAACCAAGCTCTCATGATAACACTATATCTTTACAAAAACTCTCCAACAAAAATTATAAGAAATGTATGGTGACAGGAACTTTAGGCAAATCGCAACTTGGTTCTTAGAGCTGTAAGAATTAAAGACCTACCAATGGATTCTTCCACTGCTCCAAATATGGTTCCGTAAATCTCCAGGCCTGACAGTGACAGGTAATGTGTCTGTCCGCTAGCATTCTTGCCATTCTGCAGCAGGCGGATGTGCCGCCACCCCTGAGTGTCCTCTGGTGGCTCCAGGGGCCATGAACCTGTTGAGCCTGGCTCGTTCAATGAATTGTCATCACTGTGTGTATACAACGTTGTCCAGTTCTTGCCATCCTTACTAACTTGGAATAACCAGTTTCTTAGTGCTGACCTGTATGGCAATAAGATGCCCAGTTATAAGGCAAGTTGTCAAAATTATCACATTTGATTTGCTTTTGCAACAATGGACCAATCATTATTATCCCAAGAAGATTCTAACACCTAAAAGGGCATTCTTTATAGTTTTATTATAAAGGAATTTACTTTATATAACACTAAGAGCTGGCAGATAGCACAAATCAATCTCCAACTGAGCAAGCTGTGTACACAATATGATCACATGACAAGAACTTAGGCTACATGTACACGTACATTATATGTAGCCTAATAAACTTTTCTTGAAAGCTTAAATTCACTTGTACTTAAAATATAAATTAACTTTATGTTTTTCACAAACATTATATAAGTTTTCAATGAACCTTTGCATAAATTTGGAGTTTACTATTGAGTATGTTGTTGAACTAAATTTGACAAGACTCTGTTCTCAACATTTACATTAATTGGGGGTGCAGCTTAATAGTGAGTGCAGCTTAATAGTGGTTATATAACTGAAGATGAGAGACTATTACAAACAGACAAGAATGGTTTGTACTTTTAGTCACATAATTATCCTCCCAGTCAGATCACTGTATCATTTGATAGTATAGATACAAAACAAAATTGGTGATCAGAAATGAGAAAGACCTGAATAAAAAACTCTTGGGTCTGATCAGCTTCTGATACATGAGCAATATTTTGGTTAAACATGTGTGAAACAATGGAAATGTTGGACATGTTCATCTCTAGAGTAGTATTTATTGCCATTTGCCTACCTACAGTTCCTCTGAAAATAATAGACATACTATAAAATGTCTTTCAAACAATTTTACAAAATATGTGCTGGTTACAGGCATTTCCTTCTCTAACTTCTCAGATTAGCTCTGAGCCAACATATTCTAGCATAAAAAATTTACATTTTCTGGCTTAGATTGGCTAAAACTGGTCTAGGTATTTCTGAGTGTGGTATATAGTTCCCCCATTCAACAAGTGCCGTCAGACAGTACCAGCATAATCTGACACTGTCCATAATAATTCAAAATTTATCAAATCAAACAATACTATATATCAACATGTGATGCTTTCTAACCTTCCATAGCCTCTAGCATGCCGCAATGAATAACAGCTGGGCATGAACCAAACTCCAAGGTCAATAGCAAACCATGCATTCCTGCAATTAAGAGGTTAAATTTGGCATTAAAAAACAACTGTCTTATAGGCTTGAGTTAAAAGTTTTAAAACCAAATGTCTGGTTTTATAAACTTTTAACCCAAGCCTATAAATTTTTTAACATTGTAAACTTTAGTGAAGCTATGTCAAAAAAAAAAATAAAGTTCTATATCAAAATATTACAACAACCAGTTGGCAAGCAAGATAATTTAAATGTTTACTAACTTACATAAACTGTTTCAGACCCAAGCAGGGTGTAATAATGAAGTGTAATTCAACAAGTTAATGAGTCATAAATCAACTTTCAACTTTCAAATTCTTCAGCAGTTTTTGGTTCCTAACCTTAATTTTAACCTCAACCCTACGCTCACTTACAACAAAACTGCTGGTCAAACTCATTATTCATTGACTCATGACTATTGTAATTGACTTATAAAACAGATCATGTCAAAATAACATCGTATTATTATTCTGTAACTTCTGATATGATGCCCCCTAAGAAAGTATGCCCCAAAGTTTCAGATGCAAAAAGGTATTTCTAAAATCAAGTCCCCTCTCTGTTATAGTTTATATTAATTTAATAATGTACTTACAGTGCAACCATTTTCAAAACAAAAACTTCCCTCCAGTAATAAGTCTTTCCCTCCAAAAAAGACACCCTCCTCCCAAAAATATACCAAAATACCAGTAGGTATTTTGAACGAACGTACGCTCTGTGCTTGTTAACAAATCTAGTACTCACTTGTCATCATTGGTGTGACAGTTGAGGGCAGCAGTATCTCTGCTAAGGATATCCTCTGGCTTCCCATATGGCAAGTTTCTTCCTTCTGAGGATGTTACTACAACAAGTCCTACTGAAGCTGGGTTTATCCATTCAGACACAGTCCTTTTTGTAGAGAAAGAACGAAAGAATTTTAAGGACAAATTAATGACTGGCTCTCCAACAATGTCACCTCATCCTTGCAGTATTAGGTTATGCAACAGCAGCTAAACACAGTTAGTATTTAAAGCAGCATACCAAGTAAAGATGTCATTTCCACATAGGTTGGTATGACTTGGTTAAAAGGTTTGTTACTACGTTTAGTTTATTGTTTGTTCTGTCTTTCTTTCTTTTGACCCAAATTCTATGTCTTATAATTAAGATATTGTGGGAGCCCAAACTTTATCAATCTCTGTGCTTGTACTACTTCAGGAGTCCCAGTATTCAACATTTGATTCTATTTTATATCTTGTTGTAACTTTGTAATCATAGTTATATATATATATGCATATTTACAAATAAAGAAATAGTTGTTGTAAGTTGTTGTTGTTGTTGTTGTTGTTTGCATAGGTTAGTTTATTTCAGTAAAATTTGCTGTCAACAACATATCCTTGCAGGTATTGTTTAAATTCTAGTGTTAAAGTTTACATAATACAATATAATATTGAGTTTGCTGAATTTTTTATTTCTGACAATAATGTTAAAGCTACTGTGTATTAAAAACTACAATACTGTCATTATAATTTATACACTTGTAATTTCTTCTGAGGTTCAGTTTTTATTTTAAGTAGGTGACAGAAGTGAGCTGATCTCGTCCCCAGATCTCGTTTTGGAATTTTTAAGGGAAAAAAGTTTGGGGGGGGGGGGAGAAGAGGAGGAAACAAGATCTGGCAAAATTTGATTGTGTGTGGGCCATAAATCAGGTCCACACACCAATACAAACACTTCCTCACCTGCCATTAGTGCCTATCCAGTACATGATTCCATTTTCATCAAAATCTCGAGCATGAGTGAATGTAAACTTGTGGCCAGCTTTCAGTCGTCTGACAAAGTTAAAGGTGCTTCTATCATAATCATACCACTGCTTGGCAACCATTTTCAACAAGTGCTTCTCTAGTGCACCGACTGTAGTAAGGGGCTCCATCTTTAAGCTACGCCCACTCCTGTCAATCAATGCTGTTTCACCTGGAGCTCTCTCAAGTCGAAATCTCAACCGCCGTGTTAGAACCTAATGCAAGAATCCAAGTTACTAGTTAGGATAAATTGTAACATTTGTAAGTTTTGGGGAATTAAATGATCACATGCAAGGGATTTCTTAGCAAATCCAAGGTTTCATAACAGATACAAATAAAGCTGGTTTTAACAGCTTTCTATACATTTCAGTCCTAAAATTATTTTCCTCAACTGATGGCTTTCATATATATAATTTACGAAAAACTGGTTGTTCTAAAGTAATGCTACTGCCAGTGAGGATGAGGTAGGAATGATACAATTTATAATTACAATAAAAGTAACTTAATTTATACTTTATACATGTACATTATGGTTGGTTGTCATCACGATAGTCAACAAGTGTGAAAGACAACTAATTTCCATATAAATATTAATTTAAAGAAAGTGAGAATGCCTTACTTTTCTAACAAAAATTAAACTTACAATGTTAAATATTATACTTTAATATATGGACTTGTTAATAGACACTGAAAAATGTTACATAATTTCTTTTAACTACCTTATAAAATAAATTGGTACAAAAAGAAGTTCAAAAATAGTCATAAGCTGCAGACACTAACCTGCAAGCCTGATCCAGGGGAGTCATAGGCATACACAGGTACCTTCTCCATGGATTCAAGCACAGCTACCAGTTTCTTTACTAGAATCATTGCTGGGGTTATAGCATCTGGGCTGCAAAAAGATGGTTTACTTAATACAATATAATATAAATTTCAATACAATAAATTATTGAGCAATGGACAAGTGATCAGTTACACATACTACACCAAGAATTACCTAGTTGTTCCATAAATAAATAATGAAGTAGTTTGCTTGCAAAAGTTCAGCTTAATGACACTGAGGATTTGCTTGATCCTTATTTATCTTGAAAGCAATACTTAATAAAGTTGAATTAACCAAAATATGTTTTTCTGCTTCTCAGGCATGAAAATGTACAATATTTACATTTTGTGCTGCCCTACTTCAAGTCCACAATACAATAGTTATAATATGCTGTTTTTGGTCAATAATTCTGTATTTACTCCACCAACATATTCATGCACACCTTTCTTCATTGATCTCGACTTCTGTTTCTCCAAATGCCGACTTGAAGACTCCAACTCTACCAGCCACCCTCTCAGCAGCAGCATTGTGTAAATTCTCATCTTCTGCATTTCCAAGTATTGAACACTGCAAAAATTGAAAAGCCATATTTCTGACATAGTCAAAACTACACCAAGGAAGGGGAGGATGGAGATACTCTAGCTACGTAGCTACTCAGTACCCCTTTGAGTGGCTATGTATAACCCATAAACAAAGCCTGGGTATCCTATTGGGTGGCTACATTACTATAAATAGTAATACCCTGGGTACGCCCTTGAGTGGTTACATATATACTCTGGGTACCCCCTTGAGTGGTCACATATATACCTTGGGTACCCCCTTGAGTGGTTACATATACCCTGGGTACCCCCTTGTGTGGCTCCATATATGACCAAGAGAGAACAGATTTAAGGAAGTGTACTAGACACTTAAATCCCACTGGGAAGTGTAGTGTGAGACAGTAGGATATAGTAGCAGTTGACCCAAAAGTAATTATTATAATTCTAGTACCTGGTTTAAGAAGTTCAGAAGAGATGTCACTAATCCATTTGTTTGCAATTCAAATGATGACACAGTGTTGTCGTCTATCAGAACTTGTAACAAACTCTTCAGTGCTTCATAAGCCTTAGCTTTCCATTCCTCTCCTCCTTCCACCTGAAGGATTTAAATTCCAGTAGTTAGGGCATCACTAAAACCTGATTCAAAGTTCCCACCTGTAACTGAACCACAAATTAAATGCAAAGGCTTTTCAAGGACTTTCAAGGACATTAATTTCCATATATAAAGTCAAGAACCAAAGGCTTTCCAAAATAATTGGAAATTGATGTGTACCACCATTCATTGTCATTCAGGATGACCAATCACTCTCATTCAACACTGCTTGCCTTGATTCACCTTGAGAACAGCAAAAAATAGCTCAACTCGGTAACAAATAATTTGTACATTCCACAGTGAGTCTTTCAACAGCAGCAAGGTTTTAGGTGAGCTTTTTGCTACTCACCTCTGTTTTTCAAATGACAAGCACTGTAGCACTTCACTGGAGGGTGCTATTTCCAGTAATTTCAGCATAAATACCAAGTATATTTTACTCTGTAAGATTTATGGGGACAGCTAACAGAACATTTAAGGATTTTCAAGTATTTCTATAGATTTTCAAATACTTTCAAGTTCTTTTAATTAGTTGTTTTCTAAATTCAAACTTGTACTTCCAAGGATTTTCAAGGACCATCAGGGAAGTTACTACTACCCTCCAACTGTCTGGCACAGCATTGCATATACTACCACTACCAGTATTACTATTAACTAGTCTATACATTTCTTACAAAACAGTTTGTGAGAATTTGGTATTCATTTGAGAATATGTCATTCCTGATCAGCTCCTTCATTCACATTACCATACTACTTGCTACTGTATTGATATTGTAAGCATTGATAAACTGACTGGGACATACTAAAAGGGTTAATTAATCAACTGTTGGAACAATTCCTTGACATCTTTTAAAATAAACCAATCTTTAGCTAACCATCTGAGTCTTCCTTTTTATGCATCCTGGTTGTCTGAATGTACAAAAAAGTCACACTTGTTACCTTTGTCTGTGTCTCCTGCAACAAGCAAGCCTCATTCAGTTCAGCAACAATCCTCTGTAACTTTGCAACAACTTCCCTTGGAGTCCGCTGAGCAGCTGCAAAATACTTCTCCTGGAGTTCTGCCGCTAAAAACCTAATCTTCTGCTTCTGAGCTTCAAGTTTTGAGACAAATCTCTTCCCTCTCTTGCCTGTCCAACCTGCTGCAAACTCTGGGCCTAGGGAAGTTTCAGCATTAAAAGTGTGCTTTGTTCCTCGGTTAGATTCAAAAATAAACCCAGCAAGGTCCTCTCTTAATATAGTTGCTTGCTGTCCATCTGAATTATGAATTATCACTTCCTTTTCCTTGGCACAGCTTAGTGACCAGTTACCAATCACCATTTTTGTTGGCCCAGGTGACGAGAGAACAGGTCGGCTAGGCACACCAAGTTTAACTTGACCTCGTGCTCTCTGTAACTTTTCCAGGAATTCTCCACGACTCTCTGTTAGTAAAGAAAACAATTTCCCTACATTAGAAAAACTGGTAAATTCAACTCACATAAAATCCCATAAACTTCTGATAATAAGCATAAAAGGCTCTATTTTACTAGGGTACATTCGATTGACCGTATTTCGAAATAGGAATACACAGAATAAAAACTTTGACCTGCTCAATTGTCCAGTATTCCATTTTAGAAATATATGAAATGGAACTACAAGTGTTCAGCTCATCCTAATTGGTAACTTGGAATGATCATTTTATTGCTTACAGTTTCTAGGGGACAGTTTGAAATATTTCTGAACATATTCCTATTCCGGAATACGGTCAATCGAACGCACCCTTACAATCATTATTGTTACAATTATAAACCAACTGGCTTAATGTTCAGTTCCCATTGTGTAAGTACTACATACCTAGAGGTACATGTAGCTCCTTACAAACTTAATGTTGTTCATCATTCTGTTTTTCTCTTACACAGGTGTCAGGAATTGTTTAAAACTCACCTGTCCCTCTTCCACCCCCCTGCCCCAAAAGTAAATACACATTTCTTGCTCTACCTGAAGAATCTGATCCCCCTTCAGGGCTACCGCTAGAGTACATGGTAGCCAGTTTGCCATCAAGGATGAATCTGAACCAGCCATTACTGCCATTGGACAGCTCCAATGCACAAGATTCATTCCACAGATACAAACAGTCTCTGCTTCGCACAATACACCAGTCATGCCAATGATATGGTTTGCCTTGTTCCAGTTCACTTGCATCTTCCTGCACAACTTCGTCATCCTGAGAAAGGAATTTTGGAAATTATATCAATTAGTCTTATAGAATGATCCGGATTCAGGATGTGGCTTCTAGGTGGGGGGGCTGTTTATTTGACATAAAGTATCATCATTATCATTATCATAATATCATCATCATCATCATTACCATCATCATAACATCATCATCACCATTACTATCATCATCACCAATACCTTTTTCACGTCAGATGTTTCCCCTTGATCTGTCTCTTCAGTCCTATCATTTTGTTCCTGATCACCATCCACATCCTCTTCCTGCTCTCTCTGTTCCTCCTCTTGTTCCCCTTCCTGGCTTTGCTCTATAGCTTGTAACTGTTCTTGTCCTTGACTCTGTTTTTCTTGATCATCTTCTTGGTCTTGGTTCTCCTCCATTTCTCTGTCTTGCTCCTGGAGCTGCTGTTCTTGAATGGTTTCTTGGTTTCGTACCTGCTCTTCACTTTCCTCCTGACTTTCCTGCTGCTCTTGTTGATTGTGTTCAGATTCATGACTTTGTTCCCAGGTTTGCTGTTGATCTTGTTCTTGATTTTGTTCTTGGTTGTGTTGCTGTTCTTGTGCAGAGCTCTGTTGTTGTTCAGTGTCCTGCTGTACTTGCTCTGCAGGAGGACCAGCCATCTCTGCCACATGACTGATCACTCCCAACCGTGCAAAGTGATCAACAAAGCTTTCTGAGCTCTTCTCCAGTAGATCCTGTATAATCTGTAATGCTGTAAGGTGGCCATCATCATCCTCCTGCAATCAAAAGTGATAGACATAGGTAAGACATTGGGTTGAAGTTACTCTTTGACTAGTGATCTAAAGTGTTCAAATAATTGCAACAAATTTTGGCTTAATTTAGATTTTCTAACATTATGAACAATCAAAGATGGACGGACAGTTTGTCACTGCATAAACTCCAACATTGACAGTATTCACTATTCATATCAATTAAAAAGGTTATCAAGGGTGAAACTTTCCCTCCCGCTGGCAATCCAGTACACAACTTTATCATTAGCTTTTCATTTTAACATCATCATTCATTGCAGTGTTGTCTGAAATAAGTGACTACAAAGATATGAGTACATGGATTGCATAACCTGAGCATGAGCAGACCTGTAAGAGGGTCAATCAGAAAACTTTGAAATCTAGACTGTTGTAAATGCAAATTTATGAATTATGAGACCTTATCTTTTCTAGTCTAATCAAAATATCAATTTTCTGTGATCCCCATGTATCAAATTCCTTGAGATTTCCCTCACCTACTTTCCCCAACATAATCCTGCATTATGGCAACTCTGAACATCTGTAAATGAAGCAAATGGCATACCTCATGATCTAGTACAACAGCTATGACTTCAACAAGAGTTGAAGCAATGCTGGGAACCTGTGCAAGCTCCTGCAGTAATGGCTGGGTAGAGTAGTGGATCATTTTCCTCATCAATGCTAGCGAGGCCTTTTTGATTGATGGTATCATGGTTGATAGATAATTCTTGGCAAACACTGGTAACAGTCGGCGCAGATACACTGGTGCCATTTCAGGGTCTCCTTTTGGTTCATCATGCTCTTCCTTCTTCTCCTCCTCTGATGGAAGCAAGACAGGCTGTGGTGTTGACGGTGAGGATGATGGTGCTGATGAGGCTGCTGATGTTGAGGCAGATGAAGAAGCAGAAGATGAAGCAGATGATGCTGATGAACTAACTGGCACCATCCATTCGCCTGTAGACAGACGTACACTCAGTTCAGACCATCACAGATTACAAATATGCAATATTTCATTGACAAGAACCTGGCTTCATTGTCACTGATGTAAGAAGTTTATATTGTGAGCTGAGCACATTTTCGTCTTTGTTGTGTCTGTCACAAGTGAATAACCCATTTTAAACTATATGACTTGTATATATAGTATTAACGTACCAAACTGAACTTTCTACAAAGATTGAGCATTTCTTTCCAGACAATATTTACATTGAATGGTCAACTTATTAAATAAGTTACACAACTAACTAAAGGTAGTTATAAATTACAATCACTGCTAAAAATAGTCAATGTTTAGGTTGGTTTTGCTATATTACTGCTAACCAGGAAATACTACATGTAAGTTCAATTCCTGCTACTTTTTAGGGTTCAAGAACTTTGTACAACCTTTTACAACACAGTCCATGGACAGGGACACCAAGCTGACATTGGTTTAGTCTTTTGACATGTATTCTCTTAGGGGAAATCAGAAGAACCTAGACAGTAGGCAGGGCTTGAAATAACTGCTAGCTACTAGTAAAAATGCAAGTGACAATCCCAAGAATTAATTGTTTTGCTAGTGGGAAGTTTCTCACCAGCAACATTCTTGCTAGTACTGTAAACAGAACCTTGTATCCTTTTGCTCTGTATAAACTAGCATAGACAATTACAGTCTGCACAATCCATCCATAATCATGCATGTACACAACCAAAACTTATCAGAATGAGTATAATTATAGCAGGGAATGCATTGAAGCGATTATCGGCTTACTCGATCGAGGTTCACATAGTAGAGAAACAGTGCCTTAGATTTCAAAACAGTGTATTAATAGTTATATATCAAATAGAACCAACACCACTGAGATTTTGGGTGGATCTTGCTACATGTAGTAAGAATTTACTCACTAGCAATTTTTTCTAGTCCCCCTAACTGTAAATTCTAGGCCTGGTCGGGCAAAATAACTGTCAATTAAATAAGAGTATTGAGTAAAATGCTACATAGGAAAATAAACATAGTTCAAATGTAAACATGTCAGATGTATAAAGTGGAGCCCAATTTAAGCAAAGCTACCTTCAACAACACGGGCACTTACCAGGGGACTGAAGAATGTGCACCACCTCCCTGTGACCCTCATCGTTCCTCTCCCTGGCCTTGTCCATGGGAGTCTTACCGTCTTCATCTCTCAAATCAGGATTAGCACCATGCCGCAACAGAGTCTTGGAAAATAATAATCAGAAAGATAAAATACTTAGAAATTGAAAAAATGAGCTCATTCTGTAAATAAACTGCATCTGGCAACCAGTACTGGTAGATCAGATGATATATCAGATGTTTTAAATTTTACAAAAAATAAGGTGGTGCCAAAACTGATTGTCAGAATTTCTTAAAATTTCTTTCTCATTTTTTGCATGGAAATCAGAAGGAACATTCTGATTTTTACAGTCTAGAAACTTTAAAATCAAGACAATTCCAATTAAATTGGGACAGTTGGCAGATACATGTACATGTATGCGGACAATACTGGTATGCAGCAAGGCATCCTGGATTGTTTAAAATATTCTCTATACATTCATTTAAAGGAACTTGTAAATATTCCTGTTTCATTACCACAGTGCTCATACAGGTACTTGAATTGACAATGATGGTATTAAAGGAGAAGATAAATGTTGATCAACTATTTAATATAGATTTTAAACTCTTTTGAGCATTCTAAAACTTATACACTGTAAAACTGAATGTGTATCAAAAATAATAATTATACAAATACCTGATGCACAAATTAATTCCACTCAGGAAGTGTCAGCTTCTAGTGTTTACCTACCTTTGCGACAGCTGGTCTTCCAAAGCATGCTGCATAATGTAACGAGGATGATCGTTGTCCTCTGTTAACATCTGCACCTCTCTCACACAGATACTCCACCTGCCAGCAACAATAAGACATGCATAAATTAGTATTAAGGTCATTCCTCTGTTTTGCAGTGCGCAGCTATAATGCGCATGATACAAAAATCTCAACTTTTAACATTTATCATAATTTTGTACTATATATTACTCATTCTAACCCATATCTAAGGTTGCTGCTTGAAAATATACTTCTTTCC